>JAJAGP010005894.1:0-27661 GCA_025084515.1 Ancistrus triradiatus | reverse complement strand
CTGAAGGCCTCTCTCACATTGGCTAATGTTAATTTTCATGAGTCCACCATCAGAAGAACATTGAACAACAATGGTGTGCAAGGCAGGGTTGCAAGGAGAAAGCCACTGCTCTCCAAAAAGAACATTGCTGCTCGTCTGCAATTTGCTAAAGATCACGTGGACAAGCCAGAAGGCTATTGGAAGAATGTTTTGTGGACGGATGAGACCAAAATAGAATTTTTCGTTTAAAAGAAAAGCGTTATGTTTAGAGAAAGGAAAACACTGCATTCCGGCATAAGAACCTTATTCCATCTGTGAAACATGGTGGTGGTAGATCCGTGGTTTGGGCCTGTTTTGCTGCACCTGGGCCAGGACGGCTTGCCATCATTGATAGAACAATGAATTCTGAGTTATATCAGAGAATTGTAGAGGAAAATGTCAGGACATCTGTCCATGAACTGAATCTCAAGAGAAGGTGGGTCATGCAGCAAGACAACGACCCTAAGCATACAATTAGTTCTACCAAAGAAGAATAAAGTGAATGTTTTGGAATGGCCAAGTCAAAGACCTGACCTTAATCCAGTCGAAATGTTGTGGAAGGCCCTGAAGCGAGCAGTTAATGTGAGGAAACCCACCAACATCCCAGAGTTGAAGTTGTTTTGTACAGAAGTATGGGCTAAAATTTCTCCAAGCCGGTGTGCAGGACTGGTCAATGGTTACAGGAAACATTTAGTTACAGATATTGCTGCACAGGGGGGTCAAACCTGATACTGAAAGCAAAGGTTCACATACTTTTGCCACTCACTAATGTGTAATATTAGATCATTTTTCTCAATAAATAAATGACAAAGTATTATATTTTTGTGTTATTTGTTTAACTGGGTTCTATTTTTCTCTTTATCAGCTTTTAGGACTTGTTTGAAAATCTGATATTTTAGCAGAAATAGAGAAAATTGTAAAGGGTTCACTAACTTCCAAACATCACGGTACATATAACTGAAAATATATCTTCATATATAGATATGATTAGCCGTGATTCACTGAACTTTAAGGTAATTCCATATGGTGTTTGCAACCGCTTTCTGAATTCGTGTAGTTTCTGTGTTGAGTTCATCAGACTTGTTATACAAATATTAACTGTTAATTATCCAGACACAGGTTTGCATAGCCTGTGATGTTGACTCATTGTATAATTACATATACTCACTGACCAAAACAAATGCACCCAGATAGAAATGTCAGATTGCTGTAAAACTCGGCTTGCAGTTATGTCTCAGGCAGACATGTAAATGAGTACAGGTGTGTTCTGACTAGACACTGGGTCTTGTCTCAAGAGAGCATTAAATTGCTTCTCCCACTGCCCTATAAAAGGCTTTTTAAGTTTTGGGTAGTGTACCTCTTGGTGAGAGGTACATGTCACAATCACTCATGAAGATTAAAACTATTTAAGTTTAAAATACTGACCAATCCCTAATTTAGCTAAAACATTCATTTAAGAAAGTTTAGTTAAAACATTTGTTTAAGAAAATAACCTATTTACACCCTTCTATACAGTCAGAACAATAAAACAACTTTAATTGTGTAATTTGGGAGTATCTTCCTGATACTGATTGTTTTTTTCTGAGAAAGCCTAGAACCCATATTGATATGGTACAGAAGATGAATATGCAAACAGTACAGTGTTCACACCGATTTGCTAAGATATACGAGTCCCACAGATTTGCTTTGTTCCTGTGTTTACCAGTCCTGCTACATTAATTAGCAGAGAAACAGGCCAGTTCCTCTGCTGTAATCACCAGAAAAGACAAACAAATCCATCTGAATGCATTAGGAATACCCAGAACCACCAAAGTAAATTTGGGCAAGTTTCAAAATGACTTTCTAATTCTGTACATGTTTTGAATGGCTTGCACAGGCATTAACAAACTTGTGTACTGTGTAATACTGCGAAGCAAACCACAGCATGCGCATTACGGCCAAATGTTTGTGGACACCCCCTCTAATTACTGAACTTCCTTATTTCATCCCCTCACTGCAAAACAGCTCGATAATATGAAACATATATGAATGAACATTCCATACTTAAACAGGAATTCATTGTACTGATCATCTCTCTCACTCAGTATGGCACATTTGTAGATTCCCATCTCCAACATCCACTGCTTATAAAGAAATGGTTTGCCAAGTTTAATTGAGAATGTGGCTGGTTTGCAGAGAGCCAACACATTTACTCCATGAGAAACCTTTGAGATTAACTGGAATGCCAACTGTGAGCCAGGGTTTATTGTGTGCATTGGTGCCCAACCTCACAGTCATATTCCATAATGTCTTGCATTATGTCTTGATATGGTTTTAGGCTATATTGTGTACAGGGAAAAAAAACTTTACTGGCCAATGGTTCTGAATAGTTCCTGATGATAGGAAATGCATGCACAGTATGATTCAGTTAGGAAAAAAAACACTGATAGCTTTTTGCTTGACACTACATGACAAAAAATACCTGGACATGTGAGTATTACATCTGTTTATGTTTTTGAATATCTCACTCCAAAACCATTGGCATTACCATAGAGCCTACTGGCGATATGAATGCGTACACTCTTCTGGGAAGGTTTTTGACTAGTTTTTGGAAGATGACTTTAACGATTCTATTGAAGCCACAAGGGGATTACTAAAGTTGAGCAGTGATGCTGAGCTGTTCACTGCTGGTGTTCATGTTCAGCGAAAAAGTGTTGGATGCTGTTGAGTGGCTCTGTGCAGGCCTGTCAAGTTCTTCCTCGCCAAACTTGCCAAACCATTTCTTTCTGGATTCTGCTTTGTGCTTGGAGACATTGTCATTTTGAAAAAGGTTTCTTCTCCAAGCTGCTGTCACAGACTTGGAAGCACACAATTTCACTGTCACTGTTTTAGGATTTCCTTCACTGACACTAAGTGGTCCAGACCAAACCAAAAGCATCCCCAGACCATTATTCTTCTTTACTGGCACTATGCATTCAGGCACCTAGCAATTCCCTGGCATCTGCTAAACCCAGATTCATATCCACTACTGCAATGGTGTTTTATATCACTGGTGCCAATGCTTGGCTTTGCACATGAAGGAGAATTTCAACACACTGTTAGAATGGTATCATCTGACAGCTGGGGTGATTCTAGGATCAGATTTTTAGGGGTGCTGAGCACCCAATGAGACACCCCCAACCCTGTGTTTTGTTTTAACAACATCAACAAAAAGATACCTTTTTTAACGGAAAGTCGGATTGTCATTCCCACACTTTTGAAGGAAGAAAATCTGACTTTTTGTTGGGACACTATGATCGGAAAGACACCAGCAAATCTGTAAGGCATGGGGCACTGCTTTACTTTTGATGTTGAAAAATTATGTTTAAACCATATAGTTACTATATTTTAAAATTTTTCTTTTTTTGCTTATCATGGACAAACTTCCATTTAAAAAAAAAAAAAACATCGATACAAAATGACTTTTTAATATTTTAGGGGTGCTGGCACTCAATTTAGGGGTACTTCAGCACCCCTAAAAAGGGGCTGGACACGCCTATATCTGACAGTGCTATATTGCTTCAGTATGACCTATTTTTCCAGAGATCCCTTGGGTGATACTGACATCAAGCTCCGCCTATGTGGAGTTTGTCTGTCTTTCTCATGTCCACATTTACTCCGTGTATTTCAGTTTGTTCCCACATTTCAAAGACATGCATTGGATGAATTGGTATTGCTCCAGTATGAATGTGTCTGATTGGAATCGATGGAACCTTGCTCCTGTCGTGAATAGCCATTGATTCCGATGCAATTTTAAGTAAACAAATAAATCCAATTCATTCCACGATAGAAGTATCTCTCAACATAATCTCCATGTAATACTTTGTAATTTCCTACCAGTGTTCTGTTCGCTGTGATAACAGCATAATGCTGGGCTTCTTGCTCTGTGAACAAATAAAGATTTGATAAATATTGAAAGTCGCGGTTTGACAGATTTGCACCACTTCAGGAGGCTCAACACCTCTGCCAAAGCTTAATAAATCTGTCCCCGTTTGGAGTGCTCCGTCTCTCTCTTTTTTGCACTCTCTCTCTTTGTTGTTGGTCTCATTTGTGATGTGCACAGGCAGGTTCCTGATGGAATTGAGATGGCCCCACTTCCAGCCTGCAGGGGTAAATCTGCAGATCATTAAAAAGTGTCTGGCCTACCACAGCCTCTTAATAAGTCATGGCTGACATAAACACCACTGGCAGGTTTATGAGGCTGCTTGCAGAGATCAGCAACTTTCCATCCCTCCACGTCAATGGCTGCTCTTGGCTCTCTCACAGCTCTATCTGTGGTGTCATCAGTGCCAGTCACAAACCCAATAACTTTCTGTATTGCTGACCAACTGACCAATAAACTGAGAAATAATATGAGAAGCTCGATACTGCACATGCTCAGAGCTAATCTGCAGTCAAATATGATTACTTTTCACAGTAACAAAGCAAGCCAGTGCATTACAGCTTAAACTGCTCTAATCACACAACCATTACTGACACACTGACAAATAGGGCCAGTCTTTAATCCGATAACTGCAGAAAATCAGATTTTGTCAGTATTCCGATCAACGAGTATACATGCACTTAAAAATCTGATAATGGGAAGCCTCCGGGTTTACATGACTTGGGCAGTAATCTGATTTCTACTTTGCAACAGCCAATAATCTCATAGTAATATGTGACATAAACTTAGTATTTTAATATTAAATAATCAAATTATTCATTTTCTCGTGTATATGCTGTGTTTCAGAATTTACACAAAGTATTTGATAGCTGTTTCGCTGCCTTTCATTACGGGATTGCCAGATCCAGCAAGAAAAAAACACTAAAGTCGATAGAAAAAGAGGCCAAATAAAGCCAAGTTGTTAGAAAGAGGCAGACCTGGCAGCCATTTAGGAATGCTGGTGCACATCCGCAGGCTCAAAACACCAATCATAATCGGGTAACTGGTATACATGCTGTGAGTACTCTGATTACCGGGGTAAAGACCAGCTCTCTTTATCGGATTACTTAATCTGATTCCAGATTGGAGTACGCTGTATACATGACCACTTGTATAATTGGATAACTGCAGAAATCCGATCATTATTGGATTATTAAGTGCATGTCCTTGTTGGTGGTGGGGGTGATTGCTGAGGTGGCCAGTTTCACAGGTTTTATGGGGGAATCCAAATCTCAGTGAGATCCAAGAAGTGAAGGGATGAACTAGTAGCATGTGCAGTAATTAAGACATCTTTGTGTTCAGCTGACTGACAGTCCCAGAGACCACCAGCTACAAGCAATTCCACAGCGGCAGACTTAGGTGGGCAGACTAGCTGGATAAGGGCACGTCTACACAAGGAGCATAAGGGAAGTCGTAAGGATGGGGGATCATCTAGAAACACATTGTTAACTGTTGGAGTAGGTCACGAGTAACTAAGAAGTATGTGTTGACTGCTGTTGTACTTTCCTTTTGTACAGTGAACTCCCTCCTCTGTGCAACGTCTTCTGGCAGAAAAGGCAGAGAGGCTACCGCTACAGCTGTCATTGTAACAAGCTAACCTCCAGAAATACTTTACAAGTGATTAATTGATTAGCCACCAGCCCTGTTGTATTTATGCTAAACCTCAGTAAGGCCTGTCGATGAATGCTAATGAGCCATTAAGAGGAGCTAGCAACATTCTACCCACTGTGATTGCCCAAGTGAAACTTAACTTTAGATTAAAGGCACACCTTTTAAATAAATTGCTAGAATCCTTACAAATAACAATAGTAACAACAACAGCAGCAATTAGACCAACAAGTAGTTTATAATCAAACCAAACAACAGGAAATAAAATGAGTCGTTTTGCCCAATGGGTGCCATTTGCTTGTTGTGACTCTTTAAAATGTAACTTCATTTTTTATAGTTTTTCAACACTGAATCTAACAACACACATATTTAACTATTCATAATGAATATTTCTCAATCTCAGGAAACTTTATTTAATTTTTACATGGTTTCTCCCATTAGTGATACTCCATCTTTTTACTCTTTATATGAGTATTCTGCAGATAATTAGCAAATGCATAATACATAGCCACATGGCACCCATACAAATAGCATTAGGGACACTGAGCCCATTCTAATGATTTACCATTTTTGTTATTTTTACAATAAACAAATAACATCTAAACCGGTTCAGTGGGTACACCGGTGTTAATTTCCCATACGGTATGCATTTTTCATATACCTCCATACAGGTGCATAGGAGAAACACAGCTCTAACAAATAGGCACCAAATTAAAGAATATTTTTCGCCTTTAGATGCACTGCTGAGCTCTGAGTAGAACTATATCACCGAACAGCATGCTGGGTAAATGCTCGCTAGCTAGACAGGTAGCATAACACACACCACAGCCTAGAAACAGTCTGTTAACAGCTGGGAAAGGCCAGATTAAAGGACAGAACACAGAAATTGGATTATAAATCAAAGTGAGATCGGAGAACCACATTATGAACGCAGTAACTCTGGAGACTGGTTCAGAGCAATGATTAACCTACTGAATTCGGGGTGTGTCTTACCAGGGCGAAAATACTTCTGGCAAAAAAAGGCACATCTCTCTTTTTAAGCTCTGTTTTTAATACGTTGCAGATTGAACAATAAACAACTTTGGCAACTGTTTCATACCTTCTGATTTGTGTAATTTTGTGAGGTGACATAAACCTTATATTAATCAAAGCCTTCATTATATACATACATATGTTCAGTTCAGTCTCATATAACCGGTTCTGTGCCGGCCAACCACACCCACACAGCACAGTGCTTTTACTAACAGTGCTTTCATTAACTTTAATTCATAATTTTCAGGTGTGTAAAGTTTTGGCGACTCAAGGGTTTGTTTGCTGAGGAAAAGGAAGCGTGTAGGTTTCGGCTGTGTTCTGAGAGCTACATAGACTAGCTAGATAGTCTCCCTAAATGCTGCATTACTGACAAGACATTACTAGGGACACTAATGAAGGAGCTAGTGATCCATTTTGAACACAACCATGTCTTCAGCATGGAAGTGCTGTTTTGATTACATACACACGTGGACAAAATTGTTGGTACTCTTCAGTTAATGAAAGAAAAACCCACAATGGTAACAGCAATAACTTCAATCTGACAAAAGTAATAATAAATACAAAGTCTATGAAAATGAACAAATGAAAGTCAGACATTGCTTTTCAACCATGCTTCAACAGCATTATTAAAAAAAATAAACTCATGAAACAGGCCTGGACAGAAATGATGGTACCCCTGAAATATGTGACCAAAGGGACATGATGAATCAAGGTGTGTTCACTAATTAGCATCACAGGTGTCTACAATCTTGTAATCAGTCAGTGGGCCTATATATATGGCTTCAGGTAGTCACTGTGCTGTTTGGTGAGTACGACACTCAACATGGACCAGAGGAAGCAAAGGAAAGAGTTGTCTCAGGACATTAGAAAGAAAATTATATACAAGCATGTTAAAGGTAAAGGTTATAAGACCATCTCCAAGCAGCTTGATGTTCCTGTGACTACAGTTTCATATATTATTCAGAAATTTAAGACCCATGGGACTGTACCCAACCTCCCTGGACATGGACACAGGAAGAAAATTGATGACAAATCAAAGAGACGGATAATATGAATGGTAACCAGAGAGACAAGAACAACTTCTAAAGAGATTAAAGGTGGACTTCAAGCTCAAGGAACATCAGTGTCAGATCGCACCATCCGTCGATGTTTGAGCCAAAGTGGACTTAATGGGAGACGACCAAGGAGGACCCATTGTTGAAAACAACACATAAAAAAGCCAGACTGGAATTTGCCAAAATACATGTTGACAAGCCACAAAGCTTCTGGGAGAATGTCCTATGGACAGGTGAGACAAAAATGGAACGTTTTGGCAAGGCACATCAGCTCTGTGTTCACAGACAGAAAAATTAAGCATATCAAGAAAAGAACACTGTCTCTACTGTGAATCATGGAGGAGGCTCTGTTATGTTCTGGGGCTGCTTTGCTGCATCTGGCACAGGATGTCTTGAATCTGTGCAGGGTACAATGAAGTCTCAAGAATATCAAGGAATTCTAGAGAGAAATGTGCTGCCCAGTGTCAGAAAGCTTGGTCTCAGTCACAGGTCATGGGTCTTGCAACAGGATAATGACCGAAAACACACATCTAAAACCACCCAAGAGTGGCTAAGAGGAAAACACTGGACTATTCTGAAGTGGCCTTCTATGAGCCCTGAACTAAATCCTGTTGAGCATCTTTGGAAGGAGCTGAAACATGCCGTCTGGAAAAGGCACCCTTCAAACCTGAGACAACTGGAGCAGTTTGGTCATGAGGAGTGGGCCAGAATACCTGCTGAGAGGTGCAGAAGTCTCAGAGACAGATACAGGAATCGTTTGATTGCAGTGATTGCCTCAAAAGGTTGTGCAACAAAATATTAAGTTAAGGGTACCATCATTTCTGTCCAGGCGTGTTTCATGAGTTTATTTTTTTTAATAATTCTGTTAAAGCATGGTTGAAAAGCAAAGTCTGACTTTCATTTGTTCATTTTCATAGACTTTGTATTTATTATTACTTTTGCCAGATTAAAGTTATTTCTGTTACCATTGTGAGTTTTTCTTTCATTAACTGAGGGGTACCAACAATTTTGTCCATGTGTGTACATGGTGAAAATAAGCTGTGAAGAAACAACTCCAAAAACGGAACTATGAATTTAAGACATTTAAAACAGCATCACCCCACTGAATATGCAGAGTTTGAAAAAGAAAACACAATCAAAGAGTCTAGCGAGAGCGCAGAACCAGGCAGAATTCTGAAAAATACCGTAATACACATTTTTGGGCATACCGCCCAGCACTACCTTGGGACATGACTAAAATATGTATTTAAAGAAAATTGTTATGAATTTCTTATTAAAAAATATTCATGGCATAGATGGGATATGGAGTGACACAACAAGGCAAAAGACATAAGATTTCTGAAGGATTTTTATTATTATATTTCATTGTAAAGTGTAATGTCAGAGACTGGGGAAGCTAATAAATATTATTTTTCAGTGTTCTAGGTAGTTGTGATTAATGTTTTAAATTTTATACCTTATATTTGCCGTTGCATCACTGTGCAGGAGACCTTCCTTAATAATAAAGTGTTTGTGTTGCTGTCTGCTTTACCACAGCTAGTGCAAAGCATACTTTTGGTTTTATTTATTTGGTTTTGCTAAAGCATCCACAAGATTGTTGTGAACATGTCTATAGTAGATTTACTATAATTTGTCTAAAAAAAAGACATGCCTAAACACACAGTTTACATTTTCTTTTTGTCTCAGAGGATGCTATTTTATTACTTAACAAAATCTGTTCACGTGTGAGATTTTTTCAGTTAATAAGCAAAACTCAGTATCCAATAATAAGCAAAAATCTCCAATGTCCATAATAAGTGTTTGTCTTATAAATGGTATTAACTTATAAACTACAGCATACTTTGTTTATAGAGGAAATACTAAAGCTCATATCTGCTTCCAGTAGGAAATGTTGCACACAGATATTTAGGCTTTTGTGACACTGCTGCAGATCAGCCGTACATCTGGTGTGAAGAGACACATTGATTTTTAAGGGCACAGATGTGAAACAGTCAACTGGTTTGAAACAATGCATTTTCCAGGTGAAAAAATGGGTTAAAGTTTTATCCTGCTCTCATTCACTGAGATCCTCTGAAGCACACAGCGTCTCAATGCCAGATCTGTCTCTTACTTTAATGCTCAGTGTTGTCTGAAAATTATTTTTTATAGTTTCAGCTTTTATAAAGCTGTGTTGAGAAAATGGTTGCTGTAAAAAGTGCTATACAAACAGTCTGAACCTGAACTGAACCTGAAGTATAGCGAATGTGCCAGTTTAGGTGTGCTTGCATCCTGGCTCAACAATGTCCCTGTAAAGATCTATACTTATATGACTACTTTGTGCAACATACTAGTCACACAAGTACATATTGTTTCTACAGTTGTATATAGTAAATAATCTGCAACACAAACTAACTGTACACACAATACATACTCACCGGGACAAAATAATGAAACACACCTAATGATGTGTAATACCATAATTTCTGCTGAGAATTTCCTGTAGACTGGGAATTTTGCCACTGCTAGTAGACCTGTATGATTTGATACATCTGCAGATTCAGCTACTTCCTTCAAACTATGGCCTTTGGCGTGCCCAAATGCATTCGCTCCTTTATGCCGGTCATTAACATATGATTTCCCATTTTCCAAACATCTAACGAGACGATCACTGCACTGTACCACCTTTTCTCAATCTTTGAATCCAGTCACACATCCTACATGTATTTATAGCCTGATCATCCTCATGCAACGCCATCTGCAGGAGCCTGAATTTACTACCACCTTAAACACGCAACCTGACAATGTTTTTGTCCAGGGAATATATTTGATAGTATTTAATGCTGCTTCTTCTTTGGGGACATTATCAAGGACATCACTAGAAGGTAATGTAGATGTGAAGTAACGTCAAATGTGATAATTTTCCACTAATCATTTACAGATACTTGTACGTTTTTAGAGGAGACATTGGGGAAACACTTTATTGAAAGGGTTCATATATTGAGCTTTCATAATACATTCCTTTCATAATACTTTGTTTAGACAATTCTGTATTTATCTCATGTATGTAGTATGTGGCATATGAGCAGAGAAACCTAATCCCCATGGTGTTTAGACTGAGGTTATGCAGGACATAGATACAGTTGATGACTGATACAACGTAAAAGCTAAAAAACATTACATAAATAAAGATAAAAAAATGAAGCATTATTGTTATGTAATGAATAGCTGATACATGCATGTATTGCTTTATGAATAAATGAATCTCATGCCCCCAAACAAAAGTGGCAAATTATTACTTATTACAAAGTTATTAAAAAATGATTATATCAAATATCAATCTTTGATTACAGGAAAAGTTACACATAGCACATTCAGTTAACTATAAAAACAACTCAAATGTTGACATGAGCCTTTCATAAATCACACAGCACAGCTTTGTAAATGCCTAAGGTATTATGACTATATTATGAAGAGCTAAGGCGACCTTCAAAATCTTACCATAATTTGTATTTTATTTTTTTCTTCGGCTTGGCTGGCTGTCACAAAAATGATCCATGACATTTTATGAAGATGAGCTTTGGATTCTTGACCAATATTCTGTTTAAGAGCCTGTTTCTCCCTTATCCATGTTAATTCATTACTGCGTGCCTGTCCTGGGTTAACCCTTTTTTATACAGGTCAGACATAATGTGTGGAGGTTAAGTGATGAATGCATTCATTTGGTGATATTCATTTTCTCTCCACAGGAAAAGCATATCCACCCGAGTTTTACTATGACACCTACAGCCCACTGTGGCAGAATCGACCCCGAGTTTATGGCTTTAAGCTGCAGTGGACTCAGATGAACCCTGATGCAGTAGACCGAATTGTGGCATATCGTCTTGGCATACGACAGGTAAGCAGCATGTGTACCTCATTTATGAAAGTATTTAAGCATCACAGGTAAACGTGGTAATGAGCGATGTGCACACTGCGGTTTTCTTTTCATACTGCTGAGCTATCAGCAGGTACAAACACTGTCTGCTTCATGATTATAGCTTCTCTTTACTTGCTTTTGATGCACTAAAATAATCACTGAGTTTGTTTTTCACTTGTTTGTTTATTATATGACAGGTTTGCTTGAAGCCGATCCAAATTATGAATTCGGTTTCAGAATCTGTCAGGAGCTTCCACAACCACACATTTCTTATACATACTCGTGAAATGAATCCACTCAATCCACAATTACATACAGATGCTGAATGTAGCTTTGAATGCTACTACTGATTTGTTGCTTTTCGCTCTGTCTTTTGCTCTCTCACCTTGTTTGTCTGACTTTTCTCGTAAAGTACAGTCTCCCAGCAATTGGTTTATGGCAATGATTGACAGACAGATTATTGGGTTATAGGTATGCTAATCAGCCGAAACATGAAAACCACCGCCAGATGACTGTCCATTGTAATGCCCTGACCCAGGGTTCTCCACTGACCGTTACAAGACTATGACACTCCATCGACAGACTTGTCTTCTTTTCATAGTGCATCTTTATGCCATTGCTTCCCCAGGTAAATGGTGCACACACCCAACCGTCCACCTGATGGAAAAGACCAGACAACCATCTTCCACTGCCCCAAGGCTCAATTCTGACACGTGTCCCCATTATACAGTGATGTTTAAAATTTTGTTTTGCCCCGTTTCCTGAGTTCCGTTTTTTTTTTTTGCATGTTTGTCACATCTTAAATGTTTTGCAACATCAAACCAATTTTAAAATATTAGTCAGAGACCATAAGTACACACGTATGTCAGTTTTTACTGAGGGGGTTTATCATAAAAGGGAAAAAAATCCCAAACCTACATGGAACCTGTAACAAAAAGTGATTTGCCTCCCTTGTGAACAAACATTACTTAACTAGGCTTATCACACCTAGTTCACTGTCTCTACCACAACCAGGCCTGATTAAGTGCCACACCTGTTCTCATCAGGACATCACGTTAAATGGACCTGTCTGACAACGTGAAAGTACACAAAGATCTTACAAGCTACACTCATGCCGAATCCAAAGACTTCAGGGAACAATTGAGAAAGAAAGTAATTGTAATCTATCATTCTGGAAAGGGTTAATAAAGGCATTTCTAAAGCGTTGTTACTCCAAGCGAACCAAACAGTGAGAGCCCATTATCACAAATGGTGAAGACATGGAAACAGTGGTGAAACCTTCCCCATGAGTGGCCAATCGACCAAATTTACCCCAAGAGTTCTCGACAACTCATCAAGAGGGGCACCAAAGACCCCACAACAACTCCAAAGAACGCAAGGCCTCACTTGCCTCAGTTAAGGTCAGTGTTCATGGCCTCCCCATAAGACAAGAGACCTGGGCCAAACTGGCCTGCCTTTCAGAGTTCAATACGAAAAACCACTGGCTGGAGCAAAAAAACATTACAGCTCGTCTTCAATTTTTCCAAACCACATCTTTGATGATCCCCATATTTTGGGAAAAACATTCTGTGGACTGACGAGACAAACAAAAGTTGAAAACTCTTTTTGAAGCTTGTGTGTCCCTTACTCTGGCGTAAAGGTAACACAGCATTTTCAGAAGAGAACATTAATAGCACAGTAAATATGGTGTGGGTAGTGTTATGGTCTGGGGCTGTTTTTTGCTGCTTCAGGACCTGGAAGACTGACTGTTGATAAATGGAACTATGAATTCTTTCTGCTGTCAACCAAAAAATCCTGAGGAGAAGTGTCCGGCATCTGTTTCGTGACCTCAAACTGAAATTAACTTTTTATTCTGCAGGCAGGACAAGGATCCAAACACACCACAAGTCCCCCTCTGAAGGACTGAAGAAAAAACAACATGAACACTTTGCCAGTGGCCCTAGTCAAAGTCCCCTGACCTGAAAACTATGAGATGCTTTGGAATGACCTTAAATGCCGTTCAGCTCAAAAACCCTCCAATGTGGCGTAATTTCACCATTCTGCAAAGGTGAAAGTGGCAAAATTCCTCCACAAACTCTGTAAAAGACTCATTGCAAGTTTATCGCAATGGCTTGGTTGTAGGTTAAAGGTGCCCAACCGGTTATTAGGTTTTATGGCAATCACTTTCACACAGGCCATTAGGGTTTGGAGTTCTTTCTTCTTCTTCCTCCCTTAATAATAAACACTTAAATGTAAAACTGCATTTTTTATGTTTACTTTTTTTGTGATTGTGTTTGATAATATTTATATTGGTTTTTGATGTTCGGAAAACTTAAGTGTGGACAAACATGAAACAAAATAGGAATCAACAGGAGCGGGCCAACAGTGTTTTTTTTTTCGTCACCACTTGTATGTGTTTCTACGGAGTCCAGAGGTAGCCCCATACTAATGAGAATGAATATATTCAATATTTTGTTATTTGGGTTTGTGTATATTTTTAAATGGTCGTTGCTGATCAGTAAACACCTACATACACACACAGGCATATTTAATATATATATATATATATAGATAGATAGATAGATGATGATAGTAATATGTTTTGTCAGCAGTGAAATTAAACCCCCGTGTGTGTGTGTGTGTGTCAATATATAATACACCACACACCGGGGAGAATTTCCTGCTGACCGACATTTTGTCCACATTCAAGATGTCCCATGGTTGCTTTTTAGAAGTAAAGTGCATGTAGGGAAATCCCACATCCTGTCATCCACTGTGTTTACACTGTTGTGTGGCAATTGATGGTTAGACAGTTTTTTGCTGCTTTGGTGTCCCAGTATGTCCTGAATTGTGGTGTGTCGAGCAAGCACCTAGTGATGGACTATGGCCCCTGTGCAGGGTTTGGATCTTCAGCTTTCAAAGCACCCCCTGTGGCTAACTCAGATATTTGGTGTATTTTAAGTATATGGCGCCTGCAATTTTTTACACATTGTGTGCTTATGGTTTTTTGTAGTGCTTATACGATTATAAATAACAATTGAAATATCCTAGAGAACATTATTAATAACCAGTTATAAGCAAAGCAAGATATCTAGAGAACATCTTAATACCAAGCATAAACAACCGAGTGTGTTATGTTTCTGAGAATAAGAGAATTGAAAAACCCACACTGATCAAAGCTCCATATTGTTTTTTACAAACATCTTGGTAGATCCTTTGGGAACCGTTAGGTCAGAGCTTCAAGCACATTACTTGGATGGGAAGTGGTGTCAAAAGGAATTATCCATTCCATTGTTGTGAGAGCCAATTCACTAAAAAGACAACTTAAGTTGTTTAATACATAGGACAACCTAAGATTACCAACTGACATGTTCCATGAATATTTTCTAAAGTATCTTTCCAACATTCCAACAGGCTACATTCTTCCAACATGGATGCATTAATTTTATTTTGATTACCCAAAGCTGAGAATCCTGCGTGAAATGTATATATTGCGGCTGATATAAGGTCCATGATATGACACCTATTGTGCATTAAATTGCATGAGGATTTGACGTTGATGTTTTCTGTTGCCGCTTCTGTATATCAAGCCACATAATGGTGATGACAGTGTTCAAGTAAGATTGAATTTATCCAGCAGAAATGAAACTTGAAGTTCTTGTACAATGGGACAAGAGACTCTATGATAGTTTTCCGCCTGTTACTATCAATAGTGATTCTGTAGCATATATTTATAGATGGTCAGGCTTTCTTCTGCGCATTGAAACATCATCCTCTGCCACCAGCACAGACTCACAATGCTGCTGCCCAGTGTGGCGCAATCACACTCTTTGTGATTGCGCCACACAGCCTTAAAGGCTGAAAGTCTAGCATAGGATTCAAACCCAGTTAGGAACTGCCATTTTCAGCAGCGTAGCTCTTAGACACAGGAGCTCACTGAAGTGTTGTGCAGAGGATAAAAAACAGAAGGTAAACAGAAAAATAAAAGATAGAAAACAGACAGACAAAAAAACATATCAATAAAGTGAATTGAAATCTGTGTGTGTAATGGCAGTCTTTAAAGATAGAAATGAGGGCTTATCTAATGCTTACCGGATTTCTACTCAGAAACCTGGAATGAGTACAAAACCCAGAAACCCCTACCACAATGTCTTTTATATTAAATAAGATACCTGTATTTGCTACAAATCAAACAGCATACATATAAATAAGTTGGTTAAATATGAAACATGTTGACTAGTTGTTTATTAATTAGTTTTATTTAACATCCATTACCATTGAGAGCTGTATTCACAACAGACACAAGGTTATATCAACACACTAATCATGAGCCAGTTTAGAGTGACCAGTTAACCTAATTTATGTCTTTATAATATGGGAGGAAATCTGACTTCTCAATTCATCTCCTTTCATTTTCAGCTATGCCATAAGCATGACCAGAATATCAAAAAACTCCCAAACTCCCTCTATATGAAAGTTTATGCTGTCTTGCCATTGTCTTATAAGGAGCACATTGATCCCATGTTATTAAAGGCAGAAGAAAAGGAACACAAGTTTGGTATATTAGTGGTTTATCAACATTGATGAAAACTGAAAAAATAAATAAGTGTAAGCACTTACAACGGAAGTGTTTGACAGTTATAGTCATTACACTGTATTACTAGCATTAAATATTCCTCTGGTACTTATATGAATTTTTTCCAGGAAATCACATTGTAGGATTTTTAAAGAATTTAATTGAAAATTATGATGGAAAATAAGTATTTGGTCAATAACAAACGAGCAAGATTTCTGGCTCTCACAGACCTGTAACTTCTTCTTTAAGAAGCTCTTCTGTCCTCCACTCGTTATCTGTATTAACGGCACCTGTTTGACCTCGGTATCTGTATAAAAGATACCTGTCCACAGCCTCAGACAGTCACACTCCAAACTCAACCATGGCCAAGACAAAAGAGCTGCCGAAGGACACCAGTAAGAAAATTATAGACCTGCACCAGGCTGGGAAGAGTGAATCTACAATAGGCAAGCAGATTGGTGTGAATAAATCAACTGTGGGAGCAATTGTAAGAAAATGGAAGACATACTTACTATTGATAATCTCCCTCGATCTGGGGCCCCATGCAAAATCTCATCCCGCGGGGTGAAAATGATCATGAGAACGGTGAGCAAAAATCCCAGAACTACACGGAGGGACCTGATGAATGACCTGCAGAGAGCTGGGACCAAAGTAACAAAGGCTACCATCAGTAACACACTACGTCGAGAGAGACTCAGATCCTGCAGTGCCAGACGTGTCCCCTGCTTTAAGGCCGTACATGTCCGTCTGAAGTTTTCCAAAAGCATATGATGATCCAGAAGAGGATTGGGAGAATTCAATTGGTCAGATGAAACCAAAATAGAACTTTTTGGTAAAAACTCAACTCGTCGTGTTTGGAGGAAGAAAAATGTTGAGTTGCATCCCAAGAACACCATACCTACTGTGAAGCATGGGGGTGGAAACATCATGCTTTGGGGGTGTGTTTCTGCAAAGGAGACAGGACGACTGATCCGTGTTAAGGGAAGAATGAACGGGGCCATGTATCGTGAGATTTTACACCAAAACCTCCTTCCATCAGTGAGTGCATTGAAGATGGAACATGGCTGGGTCTTATAGCATGACAATGATCCCAAACACACCGCTCGGGCAACAAAGGAGTGGCTCTGTAAAAAGCCTTTCAAGGTCCTGGAGTGGCCTAGCCAGTCTCCAGACCTCAGCCCCATAGAAAATTTGTGGAGGGAGTTGAAAGTCCGTGTTGCGTAAAAAAATGGGACAATATGGAAAATGCAAATAAAAACTGTTTCTTACATTTAGTTTGACTTTTATTTCATTGCAGACAGTACAAAACCAAGATATTTCATGTTTTGTCTGGTCAACTTAATTTTATTTTTAATAAACATCCATACCAGCATTTCAGGCCTGCAACACATAAAAAGTTGGATCAGTGATGCATTTACCACTTTATAATGTTGCCATTCCTTCTTACAACACTTAAAAGATGTTTTGGCACTGAGCGATTAAATCTTTTGGGTGTTATTTTGTCCCATTCTTGTTGCAACAACGTCTTAAGATATGTAACAGTACAAGGTCGTTGCTGTCCTATTCGTTTCAAAATTCTTCACACATTCTCTGTTGGGGACAGGTCTTTACTGTAGGCAGGCCAGTCCAATAATGGTACCGTTTTCTTCCATAGCCATTCCTTTGTAATGTGTGCTGCATGTGGTTTTGCATTGCCTTATTTAAAAATGCATGGATTTCCCTGGAAAAGACGACATCTTGAAGGCAGCTTATGTTGCTTTAAAATCTCAGTGTAATTTCTCTATTAATGCTGCTATCATAGAAGTGTAAATGACCTTTGCTAAGTGCACTGAGACTGAGTCTGCCCCATACCATGACAGATCCTGGCTTTTGGACCTGTTGCTGATAACAGTCTGGATGGTCCTTTGCATCTTTAGTCTGGAGCACACCAAGTCCATTTCTTCCAAAAAAGATCCACTGTGAAAAAGATCCAAAAGATTTTCACGGTGTCATGGTCCATCCTAGAAGCCTCCAAGCACAAAGAGGTTGACGCCCCTTCTGGACATGTTTAACATAAGGCTTTTTTTTTTTCACACTTAAGTTTTAAGTGGGATTTGTGAATGTAACTCCATATTGTAGTGCTTGACAAAGGTTTGCCAAAGTAATCCATTTCCCATGTGGTTACATCAGCTATTTATGTATGA
This sequence comes from Ancistrus triradiatus, assembly GCA_025084515.1. Lineage (NCBI taxonomy): Eukaryota > Metazoa > Chordata > Actinopteri > Siluriformes > Loricariidae > Ancistrus > Ancistrus triradiatus. The sequence goes on along the minus strand of JAJAGP010005894.1, from coordinate 9,375 downwards.
TGGTTCTTTATGCAGTGCCGTCTCAGGGATAGGAGATAATGGTTTTTCAGATTAGGGTTGTGCCCTTGCCCTTTATGCACTGAAATACCTCCAGATTCTTTGCATCATTTAATGACATTATGCACTCCAGAGGGACAAAATATGCAAATCCCTGGAGATTATCTGGCCATTTTTGCTCTTTGCTCTTTGTGGATACTGATTTTGTATCAAATTGCACCAAATCGTGATTACAATCACCCACTGACATCACCTGTTTGAAATCACTGTTATTTTGATTTCATAATTCATTACTAAGTCTAAATTGCCAATTGGGGTTGTGAAATATAACATCAGCTTTCTTGAAGTTTTGATGAAGCCAGCCCAGAATGTGTTGTAACATGCAACACCAGCCGCCATCCCATCAAGTGGCCTGCCCTCCGAAACTCCCTCTCTCTCCTCCACTCACATCTCCCCAATTGCCACACTCCAATCCTCCTACTTATTAGTCCCTGCACCTGTTCCTCATTTAAAGCTCCTCACTCACATGTATATAAGCACATTTCTCTCACTCCCTTCTAGCGTTTTCTCTTGCTTTGCCTATGAGTGGCGTATCGTCATTCTTCAACCTCTCTTGTCTTTGTTCTTCATCTGACTGAGCTCCTTTTCTGGCCCCTCACTGGACTCTCATATTGGCTTTACCCTTGTTCCCCTTGGCTCTTGAAGTGGAATGGCTTATCTTGGCTTAATCTTGCTCTCATCTGCCATTTTTGGTACCTTTGCTGTATTTTTTAAATTAAGAAACTATACTCATTTCTAGCCTCTACTTATTTGGTAGCCTTACATAACACTACCTTTTGTCAATAAAAACCTAAGTCAGAATTCATGTCATTTTGAAAGATCACACCTATCTGAATAAGTATATATTACTTCACTTCACCTTCTTATCCACTAACTCCTGAAAAGGGTCAGGGGAGAGCCAGTGCCTAGCCGGCAGCATAGGGTACAAGGCAGGAAAAACCCTAGACAGGGCTCCAATCCATCGTAGGGCACATACACTCTCGCACTAGGGTCTCTTTAGCGTAATCAGTTAACCTAAAGCATGTCTTTTGACTGCGGGAGGAAACTGGAGTACTCAGAGTAAGCCCACACAGACATGTGGAGTTACCCTAAGCTTGTATTTTTATTTATATGTGTGTGTATATATATATATATATATATATATATATATATATATATATATATATATATATATGTGTGTATTTATTATAATTTTTTTTTTACAATGAATATATTATGTATTCTTAGGAACTTCTCATATACTGTTTAAAAGTCCATAACATTTATAAATTTATATTTTGTGATAAAAGTCTGTCAATTACCCCACAAATAAGCAAACCCTGATGTTCTATAGCATTTGACGTAAATGTGAGTCATGAAACATTAAAAGCTTTGTGTATGAAACATTCATTTTACATTAGGAGAGACAATTAATCATTGTTGGCAGTGCTGCATCTCCAAAGGTATAAGGAATGACTCTCATTTTTGTCCTTGGGCAATAATTACTCGATCTACTATTATTATTTCATGTGAATGATTGTCTTAACTGCACTTTAAATTAATTGGAATGCTGCATAACCAAGATAGTACGAAGCTGCTTTATAAAGAATGATACTCATTCACATTGTGAGTGTTCACCGAGAATCTTGTTGTTCTTTTAAGCTGTCGTATTTGAAGTATATTTAGCATATTATATAGTTTATGTTTTTTATAATTAGAATTCATATTTAAAATGTTTTACAGGCATAACATGGGGCATAAACCAAAGAAAGTTGTATTCCAATTGTGCCACCTTGGGACTTTGACCCAGAGAATAGTACAATACTGAACCAGTAACAAAGGCTCAAAAAACAGGAAAAGGCACCCAGGTTTGGTTTATTTCAATGTGTTGCGGTTCCATTCCTCAATTCACACGTGATCTTAGAAATACACACATAAAACAAAGAAACAAAATGAAATACTCAAACCAAAATACCAATTAACATAAATTATGCACGTCAAGCTTTGAAGAACACACGTATATTAACGCCGTCCTTCACACAGAGTCCGAAACTGATCGACTGTCACGCTGCGTAAAAGTTTTACTCGGGGCTTGTTCTAATTTGTACATTGTTCAGATGCGTTAAAATCAGGCTGACCAATCAGAGCTCGTTTGTCAGGCAGAGCACAAGAACTTATAGGACAAGCAACTCGCTGACTATAAAAACATGGATATTAAACAAAATATCTGTTGGAATGTAGCTGAAAGGCTGGAGAATGATGGTGCTAAACCTCACAGTGACTGTATGGAACCATTTTCCTGCTTATCTAAGTGCATTTTAATCTGTTCATGGCTACAAAAACACAAACTAGAGCTTCCTATATTAATCTTTGCTTGTGTCTGTTTATTTTTAAGTTGATGATGTGAAAAAGACAGGGCAAAATCTCCATGACACATTAAGAGAAGGGAAATGAAAGAAAGCAAAAGCGGACACGGAGTTTTCAGTGTTCAGACAAAAAATGCATCGGACTTGGTGTGATGGTCCCACTATGTTAAAAATCATATCTGTTTTTTTCTTGCATAAAAATTGGACTTGGTGTGAAAAGGCCTTTACTTGTAAGTGGCAGACTAGCTAACAGTAGGAAGAATTCTACAAGGATTCTTCCTACGCACACACACACACACACTGAAATGAATAGTCCAGACAGAGACAAGAAGGTCCACCACCTAGATGCTCACCCTGATAAAAATGATCAAATAAATGTTCAAATGAGATCATTAATTGAAGCATGCTATAGAGCTGGCTACAAAAATAAACCAAATCTAAACTAATCTCACTGGATTATTAATTGGTGAAACATTTAGTTTTGCTATCTATTCCCAAAAATCAAAGCAACCTGCTGATCTTGGTCAGTGTCGTAGACAGAGGTGCAACCATGGACAGGACGCCGGTCCGTCTCTGGGTTCTATAACTGTATCACAACCTTCAGGTTGCAAACCCAGTCCAGGTTACATGCTGTTGTGCACAGTCCTAGATTGAAGAGACCTTTTTAGCTATGATCAACAATCTAACTCCATCTCACAAGCAGACGGGAATGATTGAGCGAGAATGAGAAAGCAGGGCTGGTGCGTCAGAAGGAGCTTCTTCGTAAATAAATAAATGTCTCCAACCCCCTGATGCCCAAAATTGCTGTAGTACAGCAACCAGAAGCCTTGCATGTGGAGGGTTGCTCTGCTATTTATAGGTCTTTGCAGTCTGTTCCTTACTGTTCCCCAGCATCATTATCATTTTACTCCCTCCACAGCCTTTGAATTAATAGTGAAGGTTGCTGGACTCGCCGGCTCCATAATGAATGATTTTCTGTTGTCAGTAGCTGCCGTTCCAGAGGCAGACTTGAAGGAGAAATTAAGTTTCAGTTGAAAGGCTTGAATGTGAAACCTTTAAAGAGAGAATCATTTTCACAATTACGTGCTTCGGCCCGATTCCCGTCTGCGTCAGATACACTTCTTCCTTCAATATGCTCTTCCTCTCCGTGTTCTTATTTCCTTCAGCATCCTCTACACACAATCAATGTATCAGTCAAGTGTTGATCAGCATGCAAGCTTCTGGAGAGAGAAAGACTGATACCAACCAGGCTAATTACACAAGGGCAATTTGGTTCAAGCAGTGACATGGCAGCATAGAGGTTTTGATTAGTGTGTTGTCTCGGCTGGCTCCACTGGCACTGTCACTGTCTGAGAGCATTCCTAACTTTTGTGTTATCATAAAGTGCTTATGATCAATCCCATCAGAAGACAGCATGGCAGTCTGGAGAAAAAAAACATACCATTATTAGCACAAAGGACAATTTAATAATGACGGCAAAAGATACCAATTAAAATTGGAATGTGAGCCAAAATAATGAGCTCATCTAAGTCTTAGTATGACTAATTACAGATAAACATTGCACTGTTTATGCATGATTAACATTTGTAGGATAGCTATTAGAATCTATCAGGAAACCATTCCAATCACACGGAACAGACAGTTTTGCTTAATTTAAATTTGACGGTGTGGTGCTCTTGCACCAAGCTTGGCATTTAACGCAACCATCTGCTCCCAACTGCTGTGCACATACACACACACTTGGATCCAGTTCATTCTCATTCCGGGCAGACAGATAGCAATGTGCGTGGCAAGTGAAGGTAAGGGCAGAGACCAATTACCAATAACAAAACAGTGTTCCATGTACCAGTGGGTAGAACCTGACAAAGGCTGGTATATCCAGATGCCTTGACATCTTAACTTTAGTTAATAATTTAATTCTTTCACTGCATCACCACTACTTACTTCATGCTAAACAACTTTCTGCTTTGGGGTGTCTGCCCATTAAATGTTAAAGGCCTAATAAATATTCTAATTTAGCACAAAACAAAAGTAAACACTAATTCCAACTGGAATCAACATTTTCATTCAAACCTCCTTTCCTCTTTCTCTCTCTAAATTAACATTTTTTCTTTGTAGTTATCTTTATAATCTGTGAAAATTTAGATACCTGGAGCCAGATTTTCCTTATTTCTTCCTAAAAATTCCTAGCTCTTTTTAGCTTGTTTAAAATACCTTCTACTTCAATGGCATTAGTATAATCTGTAACTAGATCTGCATTTCCTGGAGGAACTACAACAGTGCTCGAAATGTAGCAAATGGAAAGAATGCGGCTTGTGTCCTGATATATTTTGCCACTTACGTGGCGTGTCCCAATACTTTTGGTCATGTGCGGGGACGTGTTCCAATACTTTTGTCCGTGTGTGTGTGTGTGTGTGTGTGTGTGTGTGTGTGTGTGTGTGTGTAGCAGAAGATATACCAACAGGTCACTGAGACATCATTGCTTTCAGTTACAATTTGAATTTTGTCAGTTATATCTGAACATTCTGTCAATGCATTTCTATGGAAGTATTTTTATTTTTTAACTTAAATCCATTAAAAACAATAAATCGGATCGACTCCAAAAATAGATAGCACACCACACAGCATGATTATCTATGCAACAGTGAACCGTGGCTGTACAATAAACGGTTCAGGCTGTATTAATCACAGAAATGTGTGGAAGAATAAGAACAATAATTATAAGAAGTATGTGAATAATTAATATATGATAAGAACAGAGCTTGTTCTAACAACAAAATGGACGGCATTAGTAACTGGAGGTGCTACAATACATGACAGAACAGTAATATAAATAATGATGACCGTACATATAGGCAGTGCTAAAGTTTCTTTTGTGAACCTTTAGAATTTTCTTTATTTCTACATAAATATGACCATAAAACATAATCTGATTTTTCTCCCAAGTCCTAGAAATAGATACATTTAGAACTCAGTTAAACTCAATCATTATTTCACAAATGTATTTGTTGAGGAAAGTGATTCAATATGGCAACATTCTCTGAATGGCACAAAAGTATGTGAACTTCAAAGAATTACAGTTCATTTGGATGTGAAAATTACAATCGGGCAAAATTTTCAATCAATGGTATGACAGTCAGGTTTGAATTGGGGGGGCCTGTAGTATTTAGAGGACGGGGATCTACCCAAGTCAGATTTTCAGAAGAACTTTGTGGACCAACAATGATCACAGCAAGAGCAAGACATCCACAGAGTCAAAAAGAACATTGCTGCTCTTCACATGGCACGTAGACAAGCCAGAAAACTAGGGAAAAAAATATTTTGTGGACAGATGTAAGAAAATAGAACGTTTTGGTTTGAATGAGAAGGGATATTTCTGGAGAGAAAAATAATGCATTGAAAAGAATAACATTTCAAAATAATGTGTACTTTTTTTGTATAAAACTTTAGAAGAATATTTAGTCTCTGGTTTCCTCCCACAGTCCAAAAACATGCATGTTGGTTTAATTGGCATCTCTAAAGTGCCCCTAGTGAGTGAGTGCATGTACGAGTGTGTGAGTGTATGTGCCCTATGATGGATTGACGCCCTGTCTAGGGTTGTTCCTACCTTGCACCCTGTGCCGACGACTAGGCACTGGCTCTCCCACGACCCTGTCCAGGATTAAGCGAATAAGAAACTGAATGAATGAATGAATGGTTTACCCACTACAGAGTGGAAATGTAGACTTAAGCAAGAATCCGCTTTCTGAACTGAAATGATGTCACGATTCAAGGGTAAGGTAGAATTAGCCTTGCTGCTCAGGGTGCACCCACCCCTCACAACTTCCTCTGGCCCCTCTGTGTGCAAGATGGATTCAGAGAGGTTGACCACTTCCTTCAACGTCCTTTGTGCACACATCATTGGACAAGCAATGAACACAGCAGGGCACTGCCTCTTTAGGGAATCATCACTACAAGCAATGGGATCTGTCACAACCGCAGGTAGAGTGCAAAACAAGCTGCTAGGTCATCCCCCAAAACCACAGAAATACCTCCAACTGGTAAATTGTGAATGAACACAGTTTTCTTATGACAAATTCCACCCCCTGAATGAACACATCACAGTCACTATAAGAACTATGCAAAACGCAAGAGTGCTGTCGAGAAACGATGACTGCGCTACACCAGCATCTTGCAATATCTGAAGAGGCTGCCCCACACTAACCACACCAAAAGACTCAAAGCCAGCGCAACAATGAGTTGCAGCATTGAGCATTCAGTCATGCAAGTCACATCACTGATCTTCTAAACAGAAGCCTGCTGTCTAACATACCTGCACTTCAGTACATTTACATTTATGTCATTTAGCAGGCGGTCTTATCCAGGGCGACTTACAACTGATGCAGTCTTACAGTTCAAGCAATTGCGGGTTAAGGCTTTTACTCAAGGACATAACATTGGCAGCTTGGCCAAGGTGGGATTTGAACCCTGGATCTTCTGGTCCGTAGTCCAGTACCTTCAGCAATAGGTTACCACAGTCCACGTACAGGATAGGATGCAATGAAATGAACAAGTTCATGGCAGCAGAACCACTCAAGGGAGTCAGCTAGAGGCAGAGCAGGAGCACAGGAACCAGAAGCTCGGTGGCTCCCACCGAGATGGCTGCAATCCAGACACAGTCCCATGTGCCAACACACACTCATCTGCCAACACAGCAGCCCAAGCCAAAAGACCAATCCTGCACCTATCCAAATAAAAGACCACCTGATCCAACAGACACCAACAGAAGCAGCTCCCAGCTGCTCCATATTCTCAGCTCCACTAGTTAGGTACCACTTAAACAGTACCCCCAAAGGTTTGCTGGTAAACCCCAGGAACACGCTCACAGGCAGAGAGCCCCCACCAAGCCCCAATTCAAACTCTGATGAAGTCTGAAAGCAAAACAAACCTCCCCACAGCAAATCCACACTGCAACAGCAGCCTCCAAAGTGTACAAGGCAAGCCAAGTGCACAACAACTGGAAAACAAGCATCAACTTCATGTTCTCTAAACACAGGAAGTAAATCAAATGTGGTGACTAATGTCAAAATGAAGACCAGGCATGCTTACAGGAGGAGTCTGATCTGGAGCTAATGCCAATGCAGGCATGCTGTGCATGCCAAAACCAGTGGAAGCAGGATAGGCAACCACAGAGGGACGGACAATCTGCGGCTGCGTCACAGGCCTGGGACCAGTTGCTTCTGGCAACTGCTGCACCTCCAGTTCCCGGCCAACATCCATCTCCCTCTCCTAAACCCACAACACCTGTACCTGGCAGAACCACTGCTCCAACTTTTTCATCTAGATCCCCCAAAAATGCTCAGCATCACACGTCAAGCTCTGTCAACCCTGGAGACTGGGCAGATCTCCCAAAGGAGACACTAATGCCCATCAGAGCATAACTTTCAGCACCCTCACAGTGCCATCACAAAGAATGGATATATAGAAGAAATCCATAATTGATAACAAAGCTATGACATTTATAAAACACAAACTCCATTAACTCAAACACAGAAACAAACACAAAAACACACAAAAAAAGAAATACAGTGCTACCTCAGTTCTCATCATTAATTCATTCCAGAAGGCTTGTTGAGAACCAAAACTGACAAGTACCAAGCAAATTTTTCCCATAAGGAATAATGTAAATTGAATCAATCAGTTCTAGACCCCCAGAAAATCCACACAGTATAAGTCATTATATGCAGTAATGGAGTTGTATTGTACAGGTGCTCCCTGAGTTACAATGGGGATATCTTCCAACAAATCCATCATAAGTTAAATTAATCATGAAATCATGAACTGAGGAGTTTAATGAGTGTTTGGTAGAGCAGTCTATACTTTTATATAGCAGAGCCTATGATAAGTAATGTTTAAAACACTTATATTAGCCTAGGGTTGGTCAAAATCATTAATACAAAGCTTATTTTATGATAAATTGTTGAAAAATCTCATGTAATTTATTAATGCATTGTAATTCATTGAAAGTCAAAAGTAAAAGCAAAACACTTACTCTACTGATGAACTCCAGGGTGCTAGCATAGCTGCTAATGCTAACTGCAACCTGTGTTCTGGAGGATACTAAATATGAAATGCAGCCTTCATATCTTTATAAAGTAGTTGTCTATTCCATCTCTAGAATGGAACCAACATAGAAGGTTATTGGATGATCCAGCGCTAAACGTAAATGTAAAGGTGGGAGCTGAAAAGGTGGCTAAGTGGTTGAGGCTCTACAATACAACACCGTGAGTTCAAATCCTGGCTCAGGCCTTGAGCATATGCCCATAACTCTCTACTGCTCAGCGTAATTGTATGTCACCCTGAATAAAAGATTTCTGCTAAGGTCTGTAAATGTCATTCTTTCTGTAACATACCAGCTGCCAAGTTTTATTTTTACGTTTGTGATTAAAACTTGGCAGATAGATGATACTTTCTTCACAGGGCCCTCGGCTGAATAGAACAGCTAGACAAGAAATTCAGAGCTTTGTCTTTTTGTTGCTATACCATGTTTAGTATTTTGGAAACAGACTGCATGTTTTTGTCTCTTTGTTTCAGAGAAGAGAAAGATTAAACAAGTTGAGTAGATGGTGTGCAATGCATTGCATTCAATAGAAATGCACATATAATCCAACTACCGTATTTTTCGGACCATAAAGCGCACCGGATTATAAGGCGCAATGTCAATGATCGGCTGCTAATGGATCTATGTTCATACATAAAGCGCACCGAAATGAAACAAAACTCTAAGTTCCCTCGGAAGCTCAGTTTGGTCTTTACCTGGAGCAGGGCGTCTTCTTGCTTCCTCCACTTCCGTACCATTGATTCGTTAATGTTGAATTCTCTCGCAGCTGCTCTATGTCCATGTTGTACTGCGTGACTGATAGCGTTGTGTTTGAAATCCGCTTCGAAAATGAATGAATGAATGCACGTACCCTAATGCTGAAGCACATACCGT
>JAJAGP010005893.1:0-27681 GCA_025084515.1 Ancistrus triradiatus | reverse complement strand
TCTCGATGTGGCCTTTTGTTGCTTTGACATGAATCCAAAGCGATCAGCCGTCAACCTACTCATCGTGTTCCGACCAAAGCTGTCACAAATGTTAAACACGAGAACACGTCCTGAAAACAATCTGACCAAGAGCGCAAATAAAACCCAACCCCGTTCATCAGGGTCCATAAAGAGAGCTCTGCTGTGCATGAACTACTCATATAGGCTTGTAGTCATAATGGCTTAGTTATAGTTAGTAAAATGAGAATTACACACAAGGAAGGCTTGATGTTCACCTCAACTCACTCTGTTCTGTTCACAATGTCCAATGAGGCCCAACGGGAAAGCGTCACAATACTCTCAGACCCACATGACCAAAATTAGGAAAGTGTAGCGACATAGCTAACCAACAGTCCTATTCCTAAGTATGTATGAAGTATTTATAAGTCTGTATGAATAAGGCATATCATGATCAGGACGGTGATGATGTTTAATGAACATCCCACGCCAACAAAACTTTCCTGCTGAGGACACGAAATCCTACACTGACTGCAAACTGGACTCGATGCCTAAATGCATATTTTTATGATATTTATATTTTTTTACAATATTTTATTAATTTTCACAATTGCCTTATACACTATAATTTGATATTTTCTATTTAAATTATACTCTTCATATATAACTATATTACCTCAATTGGACTCTGTTTATTTAAACTATTGCTAAAAACGTATTAATTAGGTCATTTTAGTTAAATTCTTACATATAACCAGAGGTGGACAAAGAACACAACTTCATTACTTAAGTCAAAGGACAGATACTATTGGTCAAACGTTACTTCGATACAAGTTAGAGTTGTACCACTGGATTTTTACTCAAGTATTACAAGTAAATTATTAGACCACTGCACTGTTGTAATATTGCCACAACCCTTACAATACTTAACACCCCTAATAACTGAACATGAGGCGACGTTCAAATTCTAAAATGCGAGGAATCATGACCTTGACGTGACCTTATTATACTGATTCTTAATAGGCTGTCTTTGTCAGTCACATCTTTGAAAAAACCAATTACGTTTTAGGAAAGAAAAAAGTCATTTACTGACTTTCGAGGCTTCTGACAAGTAACGAGGACCTTGGTAGTTATGCAGTGGAGTGAAAAGTACAAGATTTGTCTTTAAAATGTAGTGAAGTAAAAAATATAATACTCCTTTAAAATCTAGATACTCAAAAAGCATACAAAAAGTAAAGTATTCAAGTAAATGTACTTTGTTACTGTCCACCCCTGCATATAACATCACTTTTTGATTCTTAGTCCTCCCAAGGTTTCTTCCTTTTAACCTTTAGGGGATTTTTTCCTTACCACTGTCACAACCTATAAAGCTGCTTTGAGACAATGCTCCATAATGACTCACCTTTTAAGTCTGTACTGACAGTATGAACATTATTAAAGGACAACACTGTTGTGGCTATAAAATGCCTGTAGGAACAGCCAGGGGAATAAAGTACAGCTGTGGATGGCTCATGGATGTTATGGGTGAAGTGGTTAGATCTTTGCTATTTCATCTTATTAGTAGTAGTATTATTATTACTATTAACAGCCAATGTCTTCTGAATTATAACAGGAAATAAAAACCTGTCTTATATAGGTCAAATTCACATCTGAATAACAGAAAACTAGTGTTAACCCTTGCGACACCTGCTGACAGAAAAGGGAATTGCAGTCTTAAAAGGCAGAAAGTGTAGCAATCTAGCTTCCTTTTCGTTTCTGATGTGTCAGATATAAAATACACTGTACTGTGCAGTACTGTACTAAACGTTTTCAGATTGTGCTTTAATGAATATTAAGGTTTAAAATAAAACAATGTGTGCAAAGTATCTAAACTACTATGTGACTATGGTCATGTCTGGTCAACAACCATTTTGGTCAACGCCCTGTTTCATAAAACGAAATGCCGATGTTAAACAGCGCATACCAGCACGACATCTTTGTACTCTCTCCATTTAAGCCCATACATACTCTTCATATAAAGCGGCTAATCAGTGTTTCAAATCTGAAATTCACTCACATCTTAGTGTCCTCATCTGCTAGCTCACTACCACAGAAACCCAAGTTCGAACCTTCCAGCTGTGCCTCCAGCCTGAATGAGCGCTGCACCGACACAACTGGATGCATCAGAGTTAGACAAGGTCTGAAATAGAGACATACTTCCTCTGCAACAGCGGCCCCTGCTGGTGTAAGATGTTGGATGGATGGCACGAGTGGACCAATTCTTGCTATAGAGGTACGTAGTCTGGAGGTGAACAGAGGTCTCAATCGTGACTTTTACACAGGCACTCATTGGAGTCACTCAGAGGGGTCGTGCCCGTGGGACTGTGGTAGCCTAGCGGGTAAGGTACTGGACTATGGACCAAAAGGTCCAGGGTTCAAATCCCACCAAAGCTGCCACTGTTGGGTCCTTCAGCAAGGGCCTTCTATGATTGTAAGACTGATTGTAAGTCGCTCTAGATAAGGGCGTCTGCTAAATGCTGTAAATGTAAATGGTGGACTGGGAAGACCAAATTAATCAACATAAAAGGATTGATTTAAAGCGTTATCCCAGAAAAAGGCATGTCCATAAATTCTATGAAATTTAAAGGATGCTTTATCTAAGAATTTAAATGCACCGTATCCAATTAGAAGCTACAGGTTAAAATAAATACTTCTGCAATATAACTAAAAATGTTGTGTCAAAGTACCAGAGCAATCCAAATCAACAAAATAAAGACGATATATTGTCAGTCTTATAAATGAGGCAATATTGGAAAAAGGTGAATAACCTAGATATTCCAAGCACCGTTGCAATGTTGGACCCAGTGTTCATTTTTTATACCTTCAGTGAAGGTCTGATTTACCAAAGCAGACAAAAGCAGAATAACACACGATATTTGCCTCCAAAAGTAAAAATGGTGTCAGGAAGCAAAGTATAAAGATAGGTAAGCTTCTAGCCATGTTTATGGAGAAATGCGTCAAAATCTTTGGAGCTGATGATCTGAGGGAGTATTTGATCGGTCTCAGAGGACACGACGTTCACAGAGTGCAGATATTACGTCCATGCTCCATATCACTGTGGTCTGAGAAGCGCTTGTTTGCAGGGATCACGCTATAGCACACTGCCTCCTAGTGGAACAATTAAAAATAATCTGGGTTTCTAGATCTAGGAGTCCATGAGTGGTTGCATCACTCATGTTTAACAACTAAATAACAACAGCTTCACCTTCCTTAACAGATCATCTCAGAATGCAGACCTATATAATGAATAATATTTCTTTATTCTGTTCACCACTTTACCACAATTGATGTAGTAAGCTTACAATTACATTTGCAGCATTTTCCCTTGTACAGTGCGACTAACACATTAAATTAAGGGGAAAACAAATAAAAGAATCAACCCATTTTCTGCTGTCACAGAGACAATGGATTAGACAATTACCACGTCATGAAGATTAATTATAGGCACACCTAACTGTAATACTATTTAAACATTTTGTACATTACTGAACACCTCTGACAGGCACATACTGTACATTTGCAGAGATTCACTGTACGTCAAGGACATGGCGTCCGATCAATCTTTAGTTTCGGTCCAGCACGAGACAATGCTGCTTTGAAGAACTAGTCACCGGATATCCTTGACACAGGACCCCAGAGGAATGTGTTAAACCTCTTTACCACATTTTTTAAGTTCCTGAGAATTTAGTGTTGGCAAGATAAGGTGTAATCAGTAGGGGGCACCACTGAGCACCCATCTAACACACATGTGGATGATGAAGAAATTATTACTGTACTGTACACACAGAATTCAGAGGGGCACAGCTGTACCACCTCTGCTTGCCAATCAATCGTAGGGGCAAAACTGTACATAAAAAATAAGCCTTAGCTGCTCAAGCTTTTGTAAGGATGCTGAGGCATTATGGGAAATGTAGTGCCTGTAGTGAATTTGCCTGCAGTTCTGATCAGTAATCCAGGATAAAAGTGACTTATTACCACAATGATTTTAGTGATTTGAGTGGCACGTGCCCTGGGACTGTGGTAGCCTAGCGGGTAAGGAACTGGACTATGGACCAGAAGGTCCAGGGTTCAAATCCCACCTCTGCCAAGCTGCCACTGTTGGGTCCTTGAGCAAGACCCTTAACCCACAATTGCTTGTAAGACTGTATCAATTGTAAGTCGCTCTGGATAAGGGCGTCTGCTAAATGCTGTAAATGTAAATGTGCCCCAGTAAAGAGGGTCTCTTGACACCCCTGGTAAGACTGATTAACTCACTAGTCAAGCACATAATCCTTGAGAGAACGTTTATAAGGTTTTACATACGACTGTTTTTTAGGTAGCAACAACGCTTATTATATGGATGTACCAAACATTTGCCAACCAAAAAATAATTGAAAAGGCCGAATAATTTATACCGAACAATGACGTTTTGATTGTAAATGCAGCAAACGTCGGCTGTGTGGAAGCAGGGTTCTACAGTGCAAGCATATTATTCGCATTTGCTAAGTGACTTGATGCAACTGTTAATTTGCGCCTTTTTTAAAAGAATTGTTCATCGGGTCTGTCTCATTACCTAATGAGTGCCTTTGCTGTCTACTTCCAGTGTAGGGCGCTCGCCATGAGAGCTTTCTAACTGACAATGGAACCCCTGGTTAATGAGACATGATACTGATTGCATCACACCCGCTACAAGTTTTACAGGTCTGGATTCTAGTGTGTGACATTTTAATCTTCCCCTTGGAGAAACCTCGTAACACGCACATTTTTGGCAAGTTTTGATAGGAGGAACAAGTCAAAATGTAGACAGAGGCTAACATGAGGACTAACATGAGGGTCATGGAAGCCCTACCGTATGAGATCTGTGGTTTAGCACGTTTAGCTGGTAACTGGACATAAATTAATTGATTAAAACTAGAAAGACTTGAAGTATTGAGATGTGAAACACAGTACATTTTCATAATTGCATACATATTTAACATCTGAGACACAGAACAGGTGCAATGGAATTCAATCATTTATATAATTAAGGAACAGTGGAACATTGTAAACAAACAAAAGTTCAGTTAATAAGACTAAACTATAAGACGTAACTGCAAAACCCGCCAAAAAAAAAAACCTGTTCGGTATTTGGCCTTCAGCCATAAATGTTTCTTTTTGCTCGATTTCAGCCAAAGATTTTCATTTCGGTACATCCCTAGCTTATTCCCATCATTTTTATTTGAGAGACAAAGCAAGAGGAAGGTTCCTGCCGATAAATTCATAGCTTAAGCAGGATCAGCACAGAGGTAAAACCTGTGCAGGTAGAATGACGCAATCAAAGTCAGCTTTCAAAATGTATACTTACTAAGCAGGTTTTGATGATCTACAATGTCACTGCCATTTTATAGCCCATTCCACATTACACAGAACATGCTACCAGTTTATATTCGTATCCAGTGTGTTGTACAATACGTCCTCCAACACACACTGCACTATCACGGCTGTGAGCTGATTTTCTGGCCTGATTACTAGTCCAATACGCCCTCGCTGACTCAGTAACGGTCTGTAAATGAGGTTATTAGTTGTGTAATAGAGCAGAGAAAACAAATGATACAGTGCTGGAACAAAGACAGGGATTGGGAAATACAAGCCTGCTCTTGACATGACTTGCAAAATATTATTATATAAATGTGCAATTAATAAAAACAAGACAGAACAACATTTTTTTACATTATAATACCACCATTTGGTGCTTCAAATGTGCTTTTAAAATCTTCCTTTCATATATGACATATGTTTTATTTCTGGAGCATAAACGCTGCCTAAAATGCCCCAAAAAGAGAGTGGAATATTGCATATAGAGCAGAAGTAGCAGAAGGCATGACATCTGGATAGCCCTATTGGTCAAGCAGTATACATCAATTTTGGGCAAATTGTCAACAGTCTGTTATATATGATCATTATATTGCTGCTAAAACAACAAGTCTAATGGTGGCCTAATACTTTTGCACAGTACTTTATATAAAATGTCGTTCCAAATTTGATCATAAGCAGATTGAGACATGTGGCTCCGTCTGACCAGACAGATCAGATTTGATATGGCTTTTAACTAAAAAGCACAAACGAATAAAATATATGAACGTGCATTCAATAAAATAATACAAACTAAAACAGTTAAGACTTCAATGTTTGTGAAACCTTTTGAAGGGTCTAGATTTCTGCCTAAATCTGTCCTAAAACATGAGGTTTTCACACGGGTCCTAAAAGTAGACAAAGAAAACCCAGTTAAACAAATGGAACAAGATATTATACTTGGTCATTTATTTATTGAGGAAAACGATGCATATTTGTGAGTGGCAAAAGAATGTGAACCCCTAGGATTTGCAGTTCATTTGAAGGTAAAATTAAAGTCCACTCTTTTCAATCAATGGGATGAGAATCAGATGCTGGTGGACACCCTGTTGTATTTAAAGAACAGTCTGATTTGCACAATACGTCTTTGGAAGTGTATTATGGCACAAACAAAAGCTTTCTGATTTCCAGCTGGTGCTCATCAGGCTTGAAAAGGTTACAGAATTATTTCTAAAGAGTTTGGACTCCCAACAAACCAGAGTCAGACAGATTGAGGAATTTAAAGGTCAATGTTACTTGGTCGACCAACAAAGTTCACTCTAAGAGCAAGGCATGTAATAGACCGCGAGGTCACAAAGAAACCCGGGGTAACTTCTAAGCAACTAAAGGTCTCACTCACACTATCTAATGTTCATTTTCATTAGTTCAAAATCTTGAGAACACTGAACAACTATTGCATGCAGGGTAGCGTTGCAAGGAGAAAGACGCCGCTCTCAAAAAAAGAAAACTGCCGTCAACATTTACATTTACAGCATTTAGCAGACGCCCTTATCCAGAGCGACTAACAATTGATACAGTCTTACAATCCAAGAAATTGTGGGTTAAGGGCCTTGCTCAAGGACCCAACAGTGGCAGCTTGGCAGAGATGGGATTTGAACCCTGGACCTTAAGGTCCATAGTACAGTACCTTACCCACTAGGCTACCACAGTCCCACAGTCAACAGTCGCATGGACAATCCAGAAGTCTGTTATAAACATTTTATGGGCGGATGAGACTGAAATGGAGCTTCTAGGTTTAAATGAGAAGTTTTATGTCTGGTGAAAGAAAACACGACATTCCAGCATAAGAACCTGTGAAACCTGGCACTATTATGGTTTGAGCCCGTTTTGCTGCATCTGGGCCAGGAAAGATTGCCGCCATTGATGGAACAATGAATTCTGTATTATTCTAGCAAATTGTAAAGGAAAACATCAGGGCATCTGTCTGTGAACTAAATCTAAAGAGAGAATGGGTCATGCAGCAAGACAAAGACTCGAGGGCGCTCATGTCATTCTACCAAAGAAAAAAAAAAGAATAATGTTTTGGAATGGCCAAGTCAAAGTCCTGACATTCAGGAAACTTCTGAAGGCACCACTGTAAATCAATATATTGTGGAAACTTTGTGTTAATATCCCAAATCTGCTCAGCACTACTCAGTGAAAGCAAGCATTGTTTTTATAGCTACCAATCTGGATACGCCAGATGTGTGCTTTCAACTTCAAAAGCAATCACTTTACAATAAGCTTTTTTTTCTTCACATTAAAACCTCTTGCATGTAAAAAGTGTAAAGCGGCTTAATGTTCTAAAGTAGTGAGCAAGGAACAACAACCTTTTCTCAACTACTACTGGTGATAAGTGCTCTCTACTGCTGAAATGATTAACATGATAAGTAAAAAATGTTTAAATGGAAAGAAAAAAGCTGAAGGTAAAAATGATTCCTTTCCTTTTGGATCACATGTTCATTTCAGCAGTGGAGATCAATTATCAATAGCAGCAACTGAGAGAAGTTTGGTTTTCCCAAGGTCATTGTTTGAGTACATTAAGCCACGTAAAGATTTGCACTAGGTTTTCACTAGCACTAGGAGGCCATAGTCAGTCAAACACGGCACAATGCTGAAGCATTTCATGCTGGTGCTTCAGATTTTTGCCATTTTAGATCCTGTACATCCTGTACGACAGATCAGTTTTCCACACATACCGCATTTAGTATTTTCTCTGAGAGTAGAGCTGAACTTTTGAGCACTTTCGAGCTCCGATTTTCTACTAAAGTTACAGCAGAGCGTACCAAAACAAAATGTATTGTTGCACCAATTGTGGCAGGAACCGATAAGTTCAATCAAAATTCTATTTTCTTAATGGATACCCATAAAAAAATTTACATTTTAGTTAAATTCACAGCTAATACCATTTGCTCGCTCAGTTGCAGACTGAAGTTGCCGTGTGGTCATGGTAAGATGTGGAACGGAATATGGATCAGTTAGTGGATCGGTCCTGTCCGAGTGAATGACGTCAATATCGGACCGGATACAGGATTGGATCCATCTCCAGTATTTAAAACTGAATTGTATATTGCATATGCTGGTATACACTGCGTATGATAACACTGTTAGTGTATTCTGATTGAAGCATTTACATATGCTCTCAGTTGTCCTCTCTGTATTGCATCATTAACAAACTAGAAAACATGGAATATGAATTATCTGATAAAACACTAATGAAGATTTTTGATTGTATTATTTCATATGTTCCAACGGTTCCAAGAGTGTTTTGTTTTGTGTTTGTGTGGTTACTGCCCGCTCCACGTCAAGTCAAGTCAGATTTATTTATATAGCGCTTTTTACAATGGAGCATTGTCTCAAAGCAACTTTACAAGTTTAGATTATCTCCTAATAACTACGTCCAATCCCAAATTGAGCAAGCCTAGGGCGACAGTGGCAAGGAAAAAAAACTCCTAGTCTAGGAAAAACCTTGGGAGAGGACCAAGACTTTCCCCCCCCCCCCCAAAAAAAGGGGACCCAACCTCCTTGGGCGGCGTAGATGATAAATCTAAGAGGACCTAAGTCATGAGTCAAACTTTGAAAAGAATGTGAAGTATTCACATCGACATTAAGTGGCCCGGGTTTATGAGATAAATCGGAAGGAGCGAAACTAAAGTCATGGAGTCATGGTCGAATTATAAAAGTGAATTATGCACAGTGGAGGCTCCATCAGATGAACATCATGTGTGGGGCCGAACCTGCCGGAACACAGCTCGGAGAGAAAACAGAAAATGTAATTAGTTATTGATTAAGAGCACAGTGTTTATTAACAATCACTGATGCCATGTCAATCACTGATGCCAAGTGTAGCACGAGACCCCGGCAGCATTAGCTATAGCAGCATAGCTAGAAAGCTAGAAACCCGTCACCCGACCAGCACAGATTTTTGAGAGATACAGTGAGAGATACAGTATATGGGCTGTGACTGAGGTTGCATGTTACTGTTCTAAACAGTTCATCAGAATAGTTGCTGTGTAACTGGTGGTGCATTTACTTGAAATACTAGTTTCTAAGACATTGACTGGCTTACGGCTAAAAACAAACACTTTCGAGATGCAATCTGTGAATGCCGATACACAGCCAAGACAAAGAAGTGACGCTGCTGACATTAGCAAGTAAATTTTAATATCAAACCTGTCACTACTGACTCGGTTTGGTTATGCTGTAATTTACTGGGAGTGGTTTTGGACAGACTGATGAATTACCCATGTGGCTAAAATGTGTCACAGGCCTGCCAAGTGACTCGACTTTATATAGGGATGGGTGAAGGGGGATGGTTGGCAGTCATGGTGTACACAGTATATCACTGCTGAACTCTTATCTCTCAGTAAACACAGCATCAATGAGAAAACCTTATTCAAGACAACAGGGATTGAAATAGTGATTTCTGAACTTTCCTACGTTTAAACATTAGCAGTGCGGTTTTAAAACTGAATTTAAAGGTCTGAAAATGCTTCACCTTACAACAACACAATGATTCTAAGCACACAGCCAAGACAACTCAGGAGTGGCTCAGGGACAACACTGTGAATGTCCTTGAGTGGATCAGCCAGAGGCCTGACTTGAACCCAATCAAACCTATCTGGAGAGACCTGAAAATGGCTGTCCACTGACGGTCACCCATCCTGAGCGTGAGAAGATCTGTAAAGAAGAATGACAGAAAATCCCCAAATGTAGGTGTGCAAACCTTGTAGCATCGCACCCAAAAAAGACTGGAGGCTGTAATCGCTGCAAAAGGTGCTTCAACTAAGTACTGAGTAAAGGGTCTGTGTACATATGTCAATGCAATATTTTAGTTTTTAATAAATTTTTCAAAATGACTAAAATTCTGATTTCACATTGGGTTGTTATGGGGTACTGAGTGCAGAATGATGTGGAAAAACTATATTTATTATTATTTTAACACAAGGCTGCAACATGAAGAGTCTGAAGACTTTCCGAATGCATTGTAAGCATCAACAGAATGCACTTAGAACTCTAATAATCCAATAAATACAGAACATGCTAAGTGTTCATTTTATTAGGTACTTCCATCAGAAACTGCATGTGCAAGTTGTCAAACAAGTCAAGATTTATCTCTATAGCACTTTTTACAATGGAGCATTGTCTCAAGGCAGCTTTATAATTTCAGATTACCTTCTAATATCTAAGGCATATGCCAAACTGAGCAAGCCTCAAGTAGGGACCAAACCTCCTTGGGTGAAACAAATTTATCTAGTCAAATGCAGTGGGGCAATAAAAGTATTTAGTCAGCCACTTATTGTGCAAGTTCTCCCACTTAGAAAGATGAGAGGTCTGTAATTTTCATCATAGGTACACTTCAACTATGAGAGACAAAATGAGAAACAAAAATCCAGGAAATCACATAAGACTTTTAAAGAATTTAATTGTAAGTCATGGTGGAAGATAAGTATTTGGTCACCCACAAACAAGCCAGATTTCTGGCTCTCACAGATCTGTAACTTCTCCTTTAAGACGCTCTTCTGTCCTCCACTCATTACCTGTATTAATGGCACCTGTTTGACCTATTATCTGTTAGAAAAGATACCTGTCCAACAGCCCAAACAGTCAGACTCCAAACTCAACCATGGCCAAGCCCAAAGAGCTGTGACGGACCCAGGATGAAAAATTGAAGACCTGCACCAGCTGTGAAGAGTGAATTAAAATAGGAAAGTAGGCTAGTGTGAATAATCAACTGGTGGGAAGCAATTGCCAAGAAAATGGAAAGACATACAAGACATTGATACTCTCCTCGATCTGGGGCCCCACGCAAGATCTCATCCCATGGGGTCAAAATGATCATGAGAACGGTGAGCAAAAATCCCAGAACTACATGGAGGGACCTGATGAATGTCCTGCAGAGAGCTGGGACCAAAGTAACAAAGGCTACCATCAGTAACACTACGCCGGGAGGGACTCCTGCAGTGCCAAGCGTGTCCCCCTGCTTAAGCCAGTACATGTCCAGATCCGTCTGAAGTTTGCCAGAGAGCATATGGATGATCCAGAAGAGGATTGGGAGAATATCATGTGGTCAGATGAAAGCAAAATAGATCTTTTTGGTAAAAACTCAACTCGTCGTGTTTGGAGGAAGAAGAATGCTGAGTTGCATCCCAAGAACACCATACCTACTGTGAAGCATGGGGGTGGAAACATCATGCTTTAGGGCTGTTTTCTGCAAAGGGGACAGGACGACTGATTCGTGTTAAAGGGAAGAATGAACGGGGCCATATATCGAGAGATTTTATCAGTGAGATCATTGAAGATGGAACGTGGCTGGGTCTTCCAGCATGACAATGATCCCAAATACACCGCTGAGGCAACGAAGGAGTGGCTCTGGCCTAGCCAGTCTCCAGACCTCAACCCCATAGAAAATTTGTGGCGGGAGTTGAAGTCCCAAAGTTGTGTTGCCCAGCAACAGCCCTAAAACATCACTGCTCTAGAGGAGATCTGCATGGAGGAATGGGCCAAAAAAAAACAGCTACACTGTGTGAAAACCTGGTGAAAACTTACAGGAAATGTTTGACCTCTGTCATTGCCAACAAAGGTTATGTTACAAAGTATTGTGTTGAACTTCTGTTATTGACCAAATACTCATTTTCCACCATAATCTACAATTAAATTATTTAAAAATCCTACAATGTGATTTCCTGGATTTTTGTTTCTCATTTTGTCTCCCATAGTTGAAGTGTACCTATGATGAAAATTACAGACCGCTCTCATCTTTCTAAGTAGGAGAACTTGCACAATCAGTGACTGACTAAATACTTTTTTGCCCCACTGTAGGTCTATAGTAATAGTTCCAAAGAAACAGAAACAAAGTAACTATTAACAGATGAATAAAATACTGGAATTGTGGCAGCCTATCAGTTAAGGCACTGGACTATGGATGATTAGGTCCAGGGTTCAAATCCCACCTATGCCAAGCTACCACTGTTGGGTCCTTGAGCAAGACCCAAAATTGATCGCATTGTAAGACTGTATCAATTGGAAGTCACTCTGGATAAGGGTGTCTGCTAAATGACAAAATGTCATGTAAATGTACTGAATAAAATAACGTAA
Source organism: Ancistrus triradiatus (assembly GCA_025084515.1). Taxonomy (NCBI): domain Eukaryota; kingdom Metazoa; phylum Chordata; class Actinopteri; order Siluriformes; family Loricariidae; genus Ancistrus; species Ancistrus triradiatus. Next base: position 15,198 of record JAJAGP010005893.1, on the reverse strand, counting down.
AACATTTATATATTTGTAAATATATAATATAATTATAATATTTATATTCTATATTTAGTCACAGAGTAACTGTGTAAGAGGATCTGGAGTCTCCGGCAGGTAAGTCCTTGGCGGCACATCGTCCCCAGCCAACCGGAGGAGGGAAAGAGTTACTGTCCTGTGCCGTGGCCCGGGCACCCAGGCAAGGTGAGGCTGGAGCTGTTGATGGAAACAACTTGAGTGCAGCTGAACAGCACAGTTACGCTGGATTCGGTACGCTTACGCAACAGAATGACCCAAGCCATATAAAGAAGGGTTCGAAATCGCCATTGGCCCATTATCAACAAATAATGTTGAAACCCTATTAAAAACAATAATCATTGTTAATCTGTAAGCCTGTATCAAAAGAGAAATTACTTCTGCCCATATGGTGGGGTCTGAACTATGAGAAATGTGATCAAAATTAAGGGAAGATCACGATACATATTGAACGCACACACGGGAAATAAGCAATATTATTCAATTCAGCTATCAAACTAAATGCTAAGCCCATTCACTCCGAAACATGCCAAGAAAATGTCTCACATTTTCCAGTCCACTTCATGTTTTTAAATAAAACAGTTCAAATGCTGTAATGTTGAATTTTGAGACGTACCTCGGCTAGCCAAAAACCGTTTCAATATACAGTACGCCTTTGTCCAAAGCTTCACCTAACTCAATTTATGTCTAATGCATTTCTATATAATTACAGCCTCTAAGGCTGTTTGCTTTTCATGTCATAGATGAATGCACACACACACCCTGAAAAAAACTACTCCTGGGAATGCTCCCTCCTCCAGGGAACTGAGCCTGAACTTTTTGCACTTTCCCAAGATTCAAAATCTAATCATGGTCACATGCAGTGCTCAGACATTCGATTATCAAATCCAGAAATACAGTTTCCTTCAGCATTTTTCAATTCAAAAAGTAGCATTTGAAGCCGACAGCAAGTAAACCAATTGTGGACACTCGGTATTCCCGCACGGTGGAATCGTGTTTACGCAAGCAGCTCTGGAACGTCTGAAAGACTCCCCTAATTCCGAGGTTATTTTCTTTTCGGAGAGTTTTGTGGAAAACAATCAGCCAGGCACATTCCTCAAACCCTACCCACCCTTCACAACAATCCTCAATTAAGACGACACAGACATGCTCGAGTCAACTCATCGGGTAATTATTAAGCTCTGCATAATTTAGGGGTGCAGTAACGTCCTGACAAAAGCTTGCAGATGAAATAAACATCAAATAATGATAATGCAGGAAATACAGGCTAAGTGACTTCATAATTACTGCTCCACTGCTGTCAATTATTAAGTTTCAACAAAAGGTTCATGGTAGCAAAATAGGAACCAGATGATCTTCTGAAGGTTTCAATATGCTTCTGAAAGCTAATCACTGTCTGTAGGAATATTTACATATTAAATCCAGGTGTGTTTTAGAACAGCAGACCTGCATGATGCATTCCTTGGCCAGGGCCGGATTATCCTGTTTTATAACTGTCATCAGGAACGGTTAAAACCTTATTGTCAGGGTAGCCACTTCTTATTAAACTTATGCTTAACTATTGTATAAAGTCATGTTTTAACCTCAAATACATACTACTCATATAGAGTCTGAAATATGCATAACAATAACTATATAGTACAGCTCAGGCTTAACCATGTTGTTTAGGATTAAATTATCCCCACACCCTGCCTATGGTTAATCGTACATCCTGGCATCACGGGGCTTCTGAAGTTGGCGCAAACATATTCTACAAATTGTTCACAGCATTCTCTAAACCAGCAAACATGAGCCAGCTTTCCCTTAATGCGCCTCTTCACCAAATCAGCATTCACTAATCTGTCAACAAAACATCAACGGCAGCTCAAACAATGGGGACAGACTGGATTTTTGAGCACACAGCATTCCACGAGCTCCCCCCAAAAGAATGTGGCACTGCCTCTTGTGGATCTGTTTCAACAACGTTTTCTAACTAGCTTCAGCACTGTAATATAATAATAAAATGTAAAGATACATTCTGCTCACAATTCAATTCACAATACTCAATTTGAGTAAAAAAAATTTAATAAATTCAATTTTCTCAACAAAAAACCTTAATTCCCTGCAATTAAAAGATAAACAGGCAGGATCTCTGCTGTGTTTATCTTGTTTTTCTTTATTTTTACAGCTACAGTACTGTATTGTTAGTGAAAACAAGTCCAATGGGTCCTAAAATGGTTGATGATTACAGCCGACCAAAAAGAAATCAAGGACTGAGTCCTCCGGATCACTTTCAGATTAAGCAGTTGGCATTAGCAGTAACCCATGTCCTTTGGATGGTGAATTCGATTTCTATGATGAATAGAAGAGGTAAGCTACATTTTAAAAAGCTCTATAATATTTCTAATGGTTTTGAATACGTATTTTTAAATTAAGAGGTGTAGTGGAAAAGAAGAACTGCTCTAAAAATGTTGATGCTGTAGTGTTCAACTAAAACACAGTGTTTCAAAGCATTGATGATAATTATTGTTTGTGAAAAACCATGATTTACTGCGTTACCATTATAATATCAGCAAGTGTAATTACGATCAATTTAGCAGCATTTATTTTTAAAAAATCCAAAGTATTTGTATATTTTGGTTCCTCAAGTTTGAAAATGTTTTAGTTCTGTTTTTGCTGTGGTTAGCTGAAGATGAGAAAGTCATTTGTATGATTTTTGTAGTTGATTCATGTAGCTGTAGTACAAACCATCATGTACCCTTCGTGTCACGGAGGTGTACCTCTTGCCCTCAATAAAAGACATCCTGTTTCAAGTGAGTTAGAAAGGCTTTTAAAATAAATACTTTTTTTTTTTACTTTAAGTACATGTAGAAGCATGTACTTTTATACTTCTACTTGAGTAAAATAAATAAGCCATACCTCAACTGTTAATCGAGTACTTTCCACAGATTAGCAGTACTTTACTTAAGTAAACAACTTGTGTACTTCATCCACCTCTGAGAGTAGTACAGGTTTTTTAAATCAGGGACTGTCATTCTCTGTGGTTGATGCAAGAATGAACACAGGATGTGATGTGGTTGAAACAGACAGGGCTGCTGATTGCAAGCTGGCACATCATTGTGAACTGGGATTCAAGTGTTTTGTTGCAATAAGGCAAATTATAGGAAAGGACCGTGTTACGGGATCTCTGTATCAACCCATGTTTTGATCCCAGTAATAACACAGAATAAGGGTTTCACTACAGTTTTGCTTGCAAATATTATTCAATGCAATTCTAAACCGATGTTTGATGGCCAAACCTTGGCAGACAAATTTTCACACCCAAGGAAAAAAGTAATGTGTTTAGTTTTTTGTCTCCTGAATATTTGAAAATTTTACTCCCTGTTTTACGATCGCTGACTTACAGTATTTCGACTTTAAAATGAGAATCCAATAATACACAGAAAACACACTCAGCAGAAACCATATTCGAAATTTTGCCTTTGTCAGAACACAACACCATCGTGAAACAGGGAATACACGTGCAATACAACTTGATCAATGCACATAATGCCTTACACAGTGTGGATTTTCTGGGGGTCTGCAATTTATTAACTCAATTTACATTAGTCCTTATGGGAAAAATTGCTCGGTTTTCGCAAGCCTTCTGGAACAAATTAACAATGAGAACCGACGTTCCAATGTAATTGATCATTTAATGATTAATTATTTAACTACTGTTCAATGAATGCAACTAACAAAATACAAGCCTTAAGTGACTGAACAGCCATCTTACTAGCCATGTCTGATTAGCAGCTGATACTGATTACTGTCAAAATGATGCACAGCATGTGCCTGCACTCAAAAACAAACGCCAATAAATAAACAAATACAAATACAAACTAAGGCAAAAGTGAAAAAAATCAGCAAAAAACTCATTCTGTAAGCATACAGGATAAAAATATAAAATGAATGAACTACACAACTAACAAATACACCAATACTACTCAGCGCTGCCCTCTAAACACATTACAGCACCAAGCTAAAAATTCAAACTTTTTTGTTTTTGTTAATCCCATTAGATCACAATGAATGCATTTACTGCTTTCTTTTATTTAAACATAGCTGCCTCAACAGAATACACCTAATTCACATTCTGCTTGTTGCTTAAATCCACCAACTGTGTGAAAAATGACTGTAGTCATACATAATTGCGATAATTTCTATTAATTACGATTACCGTATTTTTCGGACCATAAGGCGCACTTAAAATCCTTTAACTTTCTCAAAAATCGACAGTGCGCCTAAAAATGCGGTGCGTCTAATGTATGAATTAATTCTGGTTGAGCCTTCTGACCTAGAACCGATTGCAGATGGTACACGGCGCTCATAAATCTGTCGAAATGTTTTAGCAAGAAGACGCCCTGAGCCAGGTAAAGACCAAACTGAGCTTCCGACGGAACTTTAGTTTTCGACGGAGTTTTGTTTCATTTCATGCGTCTTATAACCCGGTGCGCTTTATGTATGAAAATAGATCTGTTAGCAGCCGATCGTTGATATCGCGCCTTATAACCCAGTGCGCTTTATAGCCCGGAAAATACGGTATCTTCAATAATTGCTCTCAGACGATTATGTAATAATTATGACAGCCCCGGATATACACTGAATAAAATATGGTGTGATTACTGTTATCAACAAAATCCCAGAAAATATTGAGATATATTTTTCCCTCCAACATAGCACATCCCTAATACCAGATGGTTTAATATTACAGTGGTACATCGGTTCTCGAGCACCTCAGAACTCGTTAAATTCAGTTCTTGACCCATTTTGACTAGTAAAATGTGTCTCGGGTCTCGTCATTCGCGCGGCGCACTTGCTTAAACTTGTACAGTCGAAACTTGATTCAAGATTTATGATTCAGTACACAGTGATTCAGGTTCACAATAGCCCTCAGAGAAGATCTGCGCTATTTTTCCACTGTTTTTCTTCATTTTTACATCTACAGTACTACATTCTTAATGCAAGTAAGTCTCCATGGGTCCTAAAAAGGTTAGTTTATAAGAGCGAATCAAAAGCAAAACAGGAACTGAACGCTCCACGATCTGGAACAGATTCATTCAATTGACATTATTACTTATGGGAAAAAAATCTGCTTCGGTACTCGTCATTTTCAGTTCTTGACAAGCCTTCTGGAACAAATTAATGACGAGAAACGAGGTAACACTGTATATTTATTATATAACCAATGGGGAAAATACATGCAAATGGTTTTCCTAACTGCATTTATTATTAGACATTGAGACAATACTAAAACAAGCATAAAGCAGAAATCCAAGTGTTTGCACACCAACTTTGCAGACCTCAGCTGTGCATGGGATTTGTACGTTAAATCTCTTTACTGTCATTCTAAGAGCTCTGCCTGATTTGAAATCTTCCATGTAAACTAGCCTTACTAATGTCAAAAGCAGCAAAGATTTAAAAAAACATTGCATCACTTCAGTCAGTAGTCATTACCTGTTTGGAGAACAGTTTCAACAGTGGCACTACATAAGCCCTAATCAGCATCAGCACTTTCCCAGGCTCTATTTGTCTTCCTGTGCAGAAGGGCTCTACTGCTTATACTCATTTCCTCTGATGACATGGACAACGGCCGCAGATTCCATTCTCCAGTTTTGCAGATCACTCAAATTCTTACAATGAACCATTACATTCATTCCTATCCAGTCAATGAATAGTGGAGCAAAAAAAACACTGCATGATGGACTACGATTAAGTAGTATGTATGTTCGTAGTCGGACCTCATTCACACTCCTGCTCTGTGTGCTCCATGGGAATGCTGAACAGAAGTCAAGGGCAGAAAAGGTCCATGCTTGGACTTCATTATGAGACGGACAATTAGCAGATGCTTCCAAGCTGCTTGTCAGAGGACTTCCTGGTAGTGCAGAGCCTAAGAGGAGGGAGATTTGGGCTCTGTACACATTTGCTGGCGGCCAAGTCAATTACTGGGAGCAAACGATAGAGCGGACTCAGCAAACAGCTCATGGCCAAATGAAAGGGAACATCTCAGGTAAATTGGTAGGAGAAAAACAGTTTAATTAAAAGACCAGTTGTGCACCATTGAAGAGGTAAGGAGAGAATGACTGAGCTGAGAAACATCTGACCTAACATGCCATAGCCGATTTAATTGCCCTATAAAACATGAGATAAGGCCAGGATCTGGTCCGAGAAGCTGTGGAAACACTAATTATACTTCCTCCAAGAGAGAACAACAAACAGACTATGATTAAAAGCACACCTGTGTGACAAGGCCCTACAAAGACATCACTGGCTTTTAAAGGCATACTCACACTAGGCCATCTGTAACTCCAAAAGTTGCAGTGTGTTTGACTAGCATGTGCTCACTTCAAATCGTTGCTGGGGCACGTTTTAAGAGGTGGGTGGATCTTGAATCAAGATGTGATTCAAGACAGCCGGAAAATCAGTGCGTCACATAATCCATTAACATTTATTGTAAGGTTATTAGGGCTGTGTGTCAGAGCACCCAAATGAAAACCAAAAAAGCCACACACTTTGTACAACCATTAACCTCGTTATACGTGCCGCCAAGTGAAGCCGGAAGACAGTGTGTCGCATAATCAGAACATTTATTATAAGGCGTATTTAGCGCTGTGTGCCAGCACACCCAAAAAATGAAACCAAAATAAGCCACATACTTATAAAGCCGCACTAGCACTGGTTCAAGGCAAGCGGGCTCAGTGTGAGTTGCCCCAATACATCCTGTAAAGACTAGATTTATTAGCCACTTTAAAGGTGGACCCGCAACCGAAGGCCAAATTGTTCACGAAAAACACACAAAGAACCATATTATGGAAAAGCGGCCCACAAAAAAAACTTTGGCAGCCCTTAAATTATGTGAATTATTCTCTGGCTGGGAACAGCAGGGCTTGTGCTCAATACAACCACTAAACCTCACGTGGAAAGAATGCTGGGCTTGTGTGCACCTTCACTACTGAAACCTCAAAGTCTCTGGAGGTTTTGAATTAGCCTAGTGGAACAGAGCTCCTATTTTTCTGCCACTCCATACCTCGCCCGCCCCACACACACTTCCCTTTCTCCCCAGGTTAAGGGTGGCGCAAAGTTCCAACAACTTAGCACAACACCACCAACAAGGAGCTTAAAGCATTACAGCGTAGAGTGACATTCACACCAGGGCATGGCAGATCCAAAAGCAATTCCTAACCATTCTGTGCCCCACAGTAATGCCTGGTGCAGTACACACTAATAAACACTTTCATGTGGAAAGGATGCTAATAATGCAGATGACATATGGCGGCAATAGAGTAACAATGCTCAAAAGTCATTTAAAATAGTTAAGAAATTTATTGGCCTCATTTATGGGTAGAAAATGAGCTTAGTGGTATAGCCGTGCCACAGAGGAACCATAAAAGTCTAATGCGTTTAACCAGTGCAGCGTCTCAGACAGAGCGTCATACTGTCCTGACCGGTACCTATGGTCTGCAGTGATCCTAAGAACAACAAACAGAGGTTTTACAAGGTCTGCCTCTATTCATGAGCTACTGCAAAAATCTGCAGCCTTCTACTAAATCACATTAACGTTGGAGCAAGAACTGGGGAGCACTTCAAGCTATAAAATTAAGCATTATCCAATATCCTGTATAGAATTCAACCTTTCAGGAAATAGCAAAAAAAAGAAAAAAAAAAAAAAGTGCTCCTCATGCTATTTCATTCATTCGTTTTCTATACCTGCTCAATCCTATCCAAGATCACAGGCGTGAAGTAACCCTGGACAGGGCACATATTCATAACATGGAAAACGCACGCAAATTGGGACACTTTAGATACTGCAACCCACCTAAAGCGTGTTTTTGGAATAAGTGTAGAACCTGGAGTAATGGGAGTCCAATAAAGGTGCAACAATTATTTGACTTGGTCAACTAAAATCGACTACCTAATTAGGCAGCTGCAGTGGTACCTTGGTTCTCATCGTTATTTTGATCCAGAGGGCAAATGTTCCCCTAAGGAATAATGTAAATAGAATTAATCTGTTCCAGACCCCCAGATCCACACTGTATAAGGCATTATATGCATTAATGAAGTTCTATTTTACAGGTGCTCCCTGATTTACAATGAAGACATGTTCCAAATCTGTATCATACGTTAAATATAACATTAACCGATGAGTTTTACGAGTGTTTGGTAGAGCAGTCTACACTGTACCATATGATAGGTAATGACAATTATACCACAGTTAGTTCTGACCCTGCAATCTGATTGGCTGAGAGACGTTTTTCCCTGCCACATCATTGACCATAACGGCACTCTGACCGGCGCTATATAAGTATTACTCCGCGGCATACACACGTAACCTAGTAATGATGCCCGGCCTAAAAAGCAGCCAAGTTGTAATGACAAGTTAAACACTGCTGAAATGAAAGCTATAATCAGTTTATAAAATACATTGGATTTGAAAATGATTTAAATTTGGAAGATGAAGCTATTAATGACCAACCTGCACCAAAGGTTTATCACCTTTAGAATTTGGAAGCGCTGGAAAAGCGAAACGAAGCAGGTACTTTAAATCATATGTCCTGGACTCTTAATGGATTCAAAGCTCGACTGAAGAACGAGATTTACATTTACATAATTTAGCAGACACCCTTATCCAAAGCGACTTACAATTGATACAGTCTTACAATCCAAGCAATTGTGGGTTAAGGGCCTTGCTCAAGGACCCAACAGTGGTAGAGGTGGGATTTGAACCCTGTACCTTTTGGTCCATAGTCCAGTACCTTAACCGCTAGGCTACCACAGTCCCACAGTACCACAGATTGAAGATCAGTTTTAGTCCCATCAACAAAAATGACCTGAATCAGCTTCATCACCCACAAAGACGTCGTTTGCTGGAGTTAAACTCGGCGTCTTTCATTAAACACCATTCACAGCTGATCAGAGGTTCATTCATCTAACAGGTTTGTTATCTGCAAGTCCAGCTCCTAAAGCTGCTGATGCTCTATAACTTTGTCGGTACATTTCTGACTGATAAGATTAACATTAACAGCTTCAACATACAAGTTTATAACCGCTAATCAACCGGGATCCGAGACTTTGGTTATAACACCGGGATCTCACTCCGATTTGCTTCAGTCGGTAGAACAGTGTCTTGGTAACAGCCTGCCTTATAAACCTGAACCATTTTCTTTGCTGAATAAACTTTCTTTTCAATAAATTAAAACTTACCAATTGAGTATGTGTGTGTTTATTGTCGGTATAATAAACCCTTATTGGTAATTCTGTTGCTCGACTTTAATGACTGAAGGGCTTAGCCGCGGGGTAACGATGGAACTATTTTCTACTGTGAATCTGAATCACTGTGTATCAAATCAGTTATTTTCTTCTTTTTCATGGGGTAAAGGCCCTAGATCGCAAAAAAATTAGATGCTGTATTTGTATTCTTTTAGCCCCCTTCTCAAAATTGATCTACGCCTTTGTTTTTATACCCTACGTAGGAAAAGTGATGTTTTTGTAACTGCCCACCCATAGATTAAGTCCTAGTAATGCTTCTGGCTTATAGGGCTCACTACCTGCCTCTCATATTAGTTGGATTCAGACAACACTGCAAATTGGATACAGATTGAGAAGGAGAAAACACTTCATAAAACAGGAATTAAGGGGAAACCACCAGTTTTAAAGACGTCAAAATGAAACATATTCCCTTACATAAGTGATCTCACTGATGAATAGACTTTGCAAATGGGCATAAAATGACTAAAAACTGCTGAGTAACCCAAGTAAATAATCTATCATTTATGACTACAATAATGTCTGACCTTGCTACTGAATAACTTTTTAATATGCATGTGAAAACATCTATTGTGGAACTAGGAATAAGCAATATAATTATATTACAGCAATATTTCAGTATGATAGCATACATCAGGTCCAAAACAGTGTATCCACTGTAGCAAGGAAGCAACTGGACATAAAAAATGATTTTTATCACTGTTTTGACATGCTGACAATTTCCTTCAGAACAAGAATAGGTGGTATAATTCGGAATTTTTTGTTTCATCAATGACGGAAAGCCGTCCCGGCCCAGATGCAGCAAAACAGGTCCAAACCATGATACTACCACCACACGTTAAAAAAAAACCAACCAACCCTGCCAACAGACCTAAACATGTCTATGGAATGTGGGATAGCCTTGAAAACCCAGAGAAAACTCACATGGACAAGGAGAGAACATGCAAACTATTCACAGCTGGAGTCTCTATAGAGTTGCACCACCCAAAAATTCTATTCCATACTAATCCAGTATTGAGCTATGTAACTGGGCAGTGTGGTCAAGAGGCCTTTTCATAACACTCATGCCTACAAAGGAACCATTCATACAGCACACAGAGCAAACAACCTTACCTGTGCTAGCCTGAACCCTGGATAGATGAGGAAAGCCCTGGAGACTTGCAACTGGACGGCCTGCTGCTTCTTGCTGTGCTGCTTGACTGCAAAGACATAGGCTTTGCCCCGATGTCTTCGTTCACAGACAGTCTGCCATGCTGTGCCTGATATGTGGCCGGTCTTCACAATGGCTCTGGTGCTTGTGCACACCTTCTTCATGACCTTCTGGTTGTTCTTCAGGTACCTCCGAACCAGGACGGTGGACCGCTCCTTCTTGCTGTATGCAAACTCTCCATCTGAGGCGGCCCCATCGCTGTCGCTGAGCTGCTGTGTCAAGGACACCTGGCAAGGCATCCTAGAGCACCTGACTTTGTGTCTATTATGAAGCCTCTCCAAACTGTAGAAAAGACTTTTGTTGCAATCGGCGCCTTCTAAATTCGCACGGTCCTGCGTTGGCGCTTCCAGTCTGGCACCGGCGGTACACGTGCAGTGAAATTGTGACAGGAAAGGCATGGGCAAACTGGTTCTTCTAGTTCCGAACCTGTTCTCATCCAAGCTTGGTGGCTCTCCAGTAATCCGGACTGAGTCAGAAGAAAACCCCTCTGTTCGCCTAGGAAGCCCCGTTTCCCAGCCTTCATTGGGAAAGTCAGCCTTCTGGCAGCTCCCATCTATTTCCACTGGCCCACATGCGCTGCACGGCTTGTTGCAACACAATCCCTCCGCCCCGAGGCACGAAACAGCGCAGCAACAGCGGTCCTTGTACACATGGTCCAGGCTGTCCAAGCTCTTGGATCTGGCATCCAGAGAGGGTCTTGCGCCACGGATCTGTTTAAGAGGTTTTAAGTCGCAGCAATCCACCGCTGAACACGAACATGCAATGCGTGGCTCAGAGCTGCTCCTCTCAGGTACATCTTCACCAAAAGACTGCTGACATTTTCTAGATTTTGTCAGGGGAGGAGAAACCTTTTTCGCAGGCATCCTGAGAGAGTAAACCGAAGGGATCTTCTCCGATGTCACAGAAACTCTTGGAAGGCCGATACCTGCCTGGTCGTCCATGCAAACCCTCATATCACAAAGCATTTAATAACAGATATTTGGTTGAAAATGTCTCAGGGACTTCACAAAAAAACAACCTTTCCAGCTACAAAAACAGGAGTCAGTGGCCTTGAAAGTAGGAAGAGTATCTCTGCTGCAAAATAAGGGGATGCAGCAGTAAGCGGCACTCCCAGATTGTGTAACTCTCTTTTTTCAGTGTTTTCTCCCAAGACCTCACAGCATCAGGATCTAGGAAAAAGGGAAAACATGGAAAATATACATTATCATACAACTACACATGACAATTAAGTGAAAAAGACCAAATTCTGAAATGCAAAACAAGCCTATTCTACAGAATAATAGCAATATCACTACCTTAAAGATACATTAATTGTATTTTAAATATTTAAACATCAAATTCTAAAGTGTTGAGATTCAAGTGTACTTGAGAAATAGCTTCCTCTGAGTTGTTTAAAACCCTCAGTCCTGGAACATAAGGAAAAATAAAATCACCCATAAATGCCTCTGGAATGTGAGGCCTCAATAATGGGGGGTAGCCCATGCTGACTGGAAAAGGGGGATTAGTTCTATTGATTCTGGGTCTATTCATCTAGTCAAGAGCTCATCTATAGTTTCCACACACAATACACACACACACACACTACGTCTGTGGTCACTATATTTTGTAGGGACTTCCCACTGCAATGATTACTGTAACTATTTGCCTACACCTACACTGTAACATCAGTACCCTAAAGCAAATCATGTGACTAGTTTGTTTTTAAAAAAAGTTGCAGTTTCGGTTAAAAAAGTGGGTTTTCCTCATGAGGACCCAGCAAAATGTTCCACAAGGTAAAATATCAGCTCTTTCTATCCTTGGTGGGATACTTTGGTCCCCACAAGTAATAAACACGACCCCACCAAGCCACCCAGCAAATGCACACAGCCATGTTAAAAAAGCATGAGCTTCTTGCCAAGGATCACCCCTTTCAAAACCGTAACCATGAACTTTTCTGGAAATCACCCAGATTAGCTGCATGTGTGAACCAATGTCAAGATAAAACAACCGGACACAGCGTATTTTTTTCCAGCCAGTCCCTAGGACAAGTGCGGAAAATAATCCAAGTGAGCTCATGTGAGTAACAGAGATGTTGATCTCATGAAGAAAAATTCACAGCACTGGGCCTAATGCATTAAATGGAGATGTAATTGTACAGGTGCTCCCTGATTCACAATGAGGTTAGGTTTCGCCAAATCCATTTAACTTGCATTATTATACCGTTTACATACACAGTGGTACCTCGGTTTCTCGACCACCTCAGTCGAATTCGGCTCTCAAAGCCTTTTGCTAGAAAAACAAGAGTTTGGTCGGTACTCAGCACACATGCTTAACTTTTAACTATTCTACTGCGTTCTGGTTTCATCAGAAACTCGATTCATGATTCAGTACACAGTGATTCAGGTTCACAATTGTCCTTCCAAAGTGTGTTGCTCAGCCATTATTCTGCTGCGTTTATCATGTTTTTCTTTATTTTTTACATCTATAGTATTATATTCTTAGTGCAAATAAGTCACCATGGGTCCTAAAAAGATTAGGGATAACAGCCAACTGAAAGGAACTGAAAGGAGATCAAAAGGAAACATGCTGCAGTTAGATTAGCAGCTGTCAGTGCATCAGTTCACAAACAGAGTAAGTGTTTTGCTTTTAATTTTCATCCATTACTCACTAAATTACATAAGATTTTTCAATACTTGATCATAAAACTAGCTGTATGTTAATGTGTTAACTTATGATGGATTTGTCAGAACATATCCCCATCATAAATCAGGGAGCACCTGTACATTACAACTCCATTAATGCATATAATGCCTTATACAGTGTGGACATGCTGGGAGTCTGGAACGGATTCATTCAATTTACATTACTTGGTCCTTGTAGTTTTCGGTTCTCGACAAGCCTTCTGGAACAAATTAACAACAAGAACCGTGGTACCACGCTCCTGTACTGGCTTAAACATGCTAAAACAGAAGCGCAGAGGTTACACTTGCAATAACATTCAGTTGGGCAAAAACCATTAGATATTCAGCAGGCGCTTTGTGTTAATGTCATTTATTGAATAATGTACTGAAAGCAAAAAACAAAAGCAACATGCTAAGCTCATCAAACTGCTACTCAGGTAGCTGCTGTGTGGTACTGCCGAGCTGCTCTCCCTGTTTTCCTTTTGGTGGGCTGTTATCACTAATCATCTTAGGACCTATTGGGAGTTATTTGCACTAAGAATACAGTACTGTAGATGTAACAATAAAGAAAACACGAGAAACACAGCGGAGATCTGCACTGAGCTTTTCTGAGACTGACTCATGATCAGCTGAAAAATTTCCTGTAGTAAGAACGCTTCTAACACAGAACACCCCCGGCTAAACAGTACACATGTGAAAGAGCCACTGCGGAAAATGTCCGGTCTTGATTCTCCGGCCATTTTGCGTAGTTCATATGTAAACACGCTAAGAGAGAGATAATTCCCGGAAAGACCCGGAAAAATAGGTCTGCTGATACAAAAGCTCAAAAAACCTCATCTCCTATGAAACTACAGGCTACTGAATCATTCTGCCCCAAAGGCATACTGAATCACAGAGTACCAAAAATCTCCAGAACAAAAATAAAAGAAACTTCAACAAACCACCCACACTTGGTTTAAGCTTTTCCACAAGACTCCGTAGTTGTCACATTTGCTATCTGTTAGTTAAACCAGATTTTCAATGCAGCTTCAAGTAGTTCTACCGTCCTGCAGTTGTATGAACGGTTTGTGTGGAAGATAAGAGCAATCTCTCAGATTTATGGTAAAAGATAGGTGATGTTTTTGTTAAACAGACAGCTGAGATCGTGCTTTCCAATTTAAGTAGTTACCACCATACCAAAGAGCAGAAGGTGAGTCTGCATGACTGTTAGCCAACATTAATGAGATACTAATGTGATATTTGTGAGCTTAGCTGATGCTGGCTAATGTTAAATGCTGACTGTAGTGCGTTGTTATTCTCTTTTTATTATACTCATAACATAGTACAGTGTTACCTTGGGTTCTACCACCTCAGCGTTCTCAATGCATTTTGACAAGAAAAATGTGTCTCGTGCTGTTTGCTCGGTAATCGGCGCACTTGCTTGTACACTTACTATTGTTATTGTGTTCTTCCTTATTTTTACATCTACAGTTCTGTATTCTTAGTGCAAATAAGTATCCATGGGTCCTAAAAATGTTAGTTTACAACAGTCAGCCGAAAGGAAAGCTGGAACTGAATGCTCCAGAACGCAGGCTGCACTTAGCTTAGCAGCTATGCTAGCGCCCAGAGTTCATCAATAGAGTAAGTGCTTTGATTTCACTAGATTTTTCAACACTTATTATAAAATAAGCTTCGTGTTAATGATTTTAGCCAACTGTAGGTTAATGTGTTTTCAAATTTACATTACTTACTATTACTTATCATAGTATCCTTTCCATATCGCTGCTATAACACAGTATAGACCACTGTACCAAACACAAACTCTTCAGTTCATGACACATGATGATGGATTTGT
Organism: Ancistrus triradiatus; assembly: GCA_025084515.1. Taxonomy (NCBI): domain Eukaryota; kingdom Metazoa; phylum Chordata; class Actinopteri; order Siluriformes; family Loricariidae; genus Ancistrus; species Ancistrus triradiatus. Next base: position 194 of record JAJAGP010005893.1, on the reverse strand, counting down.
CAGAACATATCCCCATCGTAAATCAAGTACCTGTACAATACAACACAATTAATGCATAGAATGCCTTACACAGTGTAGATTTTCGGGGGTTTTCGGTACAGTTCTGGATGGAGAACAAGAACCGAGGTAGCACTGTACATATAATATTTTGCTTTATTTATTAGATATTCTTAATATATAAATATAATAAAAAA
>JAJAGP010005892.1:0-27700 GCA_025084515.1 Ancistrus triradiatus | reverse complement strand
CCTCATTTTGACTTGTTTTAAGGACATTACATCAAAGTTGGATCAGCCTGTAGTGTGTTTTTCCACTTTAATTTTGTGTGTGACTCCAAATCCAGGCCTCCATTGGTTAATAAATTTGATTTCCATTGATGATTTTTGTGTGATTTTGTTGTCAGCACATTCAACTTTGTACAGAACAAAGTATTCAATGAGAATATTTTATTCATTCAGATCTAGGATGTGTTATTTGAGTGTTCCCTTTATTTTTTTGAGCAAGTGTATACACACACACATGGAATTTATTTAGAATGTTAATATGTAAAGGACCTCAGATCTTTCAAGCATAGACATCAACAACCAAGTTATTTATAATCCTGGAATTAATACCATAGTTGCCTTTCCAATTATAAAGAAAATCTATTTTTATGAACAAACTGTGCAGAGAATTTTACACCTTGTCATCAAGTAATTGTGCAAGCATTCCTAATTATGAATAGAAGAATTTAAATAGAGTGAAAAGAAGCTCAGCTGCTTCAAATATAACTGGTTTTGTCATGAGGAAAGTCAAGATTTAGATCATGTTTCCCGCTGTGTAATCTGTGTGCTTTGATCACATAGCTAATAGCAGTGAATACCATTGTTTGACAAGTGCATCCAAAGAGATGTTCATTTGAAGATGCCACCACAGATTTTGCTTTGAGGCTAAACAAGTTGCCAGATTCACAGTGCTTCCTCTGATGCAATAGAGCTGTCAAGTGATGCAAAAGCGCTATCTTGATATAACAGGATGGAAATTACGTATAGTTAGTAAAGGCTCATGAATAAACATAAAATACAAATATAGCATATTAAATTGTAAGGTCCCCAAAGCATGAACACCAGTACTGCTTCAAAATATATCTTATTATTTAGAAAATGGAGCAGCCCAATAATTTCCTCACAAAAATAAACCTTGGTAACCCTTTATTTAAGGTAGTACTTAAGGCGTGCATTTCTAGTATTAAATAACACCTACATATGCCCTTTCTGGCAACTGACATAAAACTGTAATGACAACTCCATTTAAAGTGCATTGTGATTCTGAATCCTTAGTGTCAACCAGTGGTGATAAATTGACAAGTCAAACCTTATAGTGTCATAAGAGTGGCTGAGGTGTCATGACATGAAAATGGACAGAAATATCTTCTTACTGTTTTTTGTTACAGCAACATCTATTGATGTATGCCTTTTTTGCAATGGCTGGATATTTATTCACTGCTTATGGATAATTAATGTCTGTTTAGTTCATGGTAAGTGCATTAATTAGGAGTGCTCAGTGATGTTTTTGTACATTTTTTGGGTTATGTTGATTAAATGGTAAAGCACTTTCAGCACTTGTTATGTGTGTACTAGTTCCAAATACAACTTACATAACAAGCAATACGCTCTGCATCTCTGGTTCTGACAGTTTTGCTACAGTATATTTGGAAATTTATATAATAATTAATGTGTATTTTTATAACAACTTTACAAACTGCTAGAACAGTGACCCAACAATATTATGCTGACATCATTGAAACAAGGTGCATAATTTGAATGTTGGAACGAGGTAGGGATTTTCCCATACAAAATAATGGAAATGGAGCTTTACTATCAAAAAACATTTTCTGAAATGAGATGCATTCTTTAGCAGGGTAGGACTGTACTAAAATGTGACTGACTACCAATGCATTAATTTAAGCTTAGAACTCAGTGTTCATGATGTTCCAATGTATAATAACAGCCTTATGTCAATAACTTGTCATGTGATGTCACGTGATTGGGGAGCATCACTCAGCATGTAGGGCTAAATTTGGGAGAATATTACTTTAAATAAAGTAAACATATGGAATAAGGACATGGATGATCTCCAGTTTGTCACCAAATGGTGAGAAAATGATTAAAAACAATGTTCCACAAAGAAAGAGTGGAAGGGATTTACATATTTCTCCCTCTACAGTGCATGATATCATGAAACAGTTGAGGGAATCTGGAGGAATTTCAGTGCGTAAAGGGCAAGGGCACAAGCCTAAACTGAAGGGGCATGATCTCCAGTCCCTCAGAGGGCACTCCAGCAAGAACTGTCATTCATCAATAGCTCAAAAACCCATGATATTTCATGGTTTGTCTGGCCAAACTTCATTTCATTTGCTAATGTCCATCTGTTTCTGCATTTCAGGCATGCAACACATTCCAAAAAAGTTGGGAAGATGGTATTTAGAGCTAGTAGGACCAAGCACAGGTAGCTAGTGTAAATAAGCCCTGCTATTGGAGCTGAGGATAGGTTAAGTGAGCTTATGAAACTGTTAGCACTTCACAAAAAGGAACACTTCACATATGCATACACATATGAATGAGAATATATTTGTATGTATATGTACGTACGGGAGTGAAGTGCGGGTGAAAAATAAAAGCGAAAAAAAAGGAAATAATGATTTCACTTTATAGTGCAGGTGGCAGAGATTGCACCCCGATCATTCGTGTGAAAGCCCAATGCTCTAATAACCAAGCCACTTGGATATGTAGAAAAGGTGAGGAAATAAATGACTTTAAGGCCAAACTCAAGAGCCGTTCCGCTAAGGACTCAAACAAAAGAAAAGACCCTCTACTCAAACGTCGACTTGGTTCAGTGAACGGTTAGCAAATCAAAAGCCTGGCATGTGTAATGGCGACAAGCCCAGCTTGTGGAAACACAACAGGAACGCAATGATTGAAAATACAGTGCTTGTCATGCAGCAAAAGGGAAATAAACGCAAGAACCTGATTGCTAGAATAAGCTCACAAATACTGAGCAAATATATCAATGAAAAGTTGGTAGAAGCAAAGTGGAAGCTCGCGTTGGTGCGGCGAAACAAAAGAACGGCGCCTGCAAATACAGCAAAACGGGAAACCGAGCAACACTCAAGCTCCAGTGACCGAGCTGATGTTGCCAGACATGTTCGCTGATCTAACCATGGCAAAAGTAAAGAGCCAGTCACACCAAATTCTGACCCTAACAAACCCTATAGAGCCTAGGGTCATGTGACCCTAATAAACCCTATCAAATTTCGAGCCTTGCAACTCTACCTCACTTCTTCTCTTCAAAGAAGTAGTGAAGAAATCTCAACCACAATCCCGGCAAATTTACCACACCATCGCCGCCCTCTAGTGTCGGGCTACAGAACTGTGTGTTTCCTAATACCATGAAAGGCTTTGAGGAGCAAAGATGGGCAGAGGATCTCAAGTTTCTAAACAAATGCATAAAAAAATGGGATAAACCATCGCATAGCAAAAATGTATATTGTGGTCAGACCTATTAGTATTCCAGCTCTTGTGCGCTCAAGACAAATATGAAAACGACTATCCAAAAGCCACGGTCTGTCATGATATGGGGTTGGGTCAGTGCCCTTGGTAAAAATCTGTCATGGCAGCATTAATGCAGAAAAGGACATTGAGATTTTAGAGCAACATCTGTCTTCATGAAAACTTTTTTTATTTTTCCAGGTACATCCATGCATTTTTTCAATAAGACAATGCAAAACCAAATGCACACTGACCTGTCTGTAGTCCTGACCTGTCCCCAATAGAGAATGTGTGGAAAATTTTCGAGCAAAAAAACGTTCCATTGCACAGCTTAAGACATGTTTGAAGGAAGAATGGGACAAAATAACACCTGAAATACAAAACATGAAAGATATTGGTTTCATACTGACAGTAATGAAAAAAAAGTCAAGTAAATGTAAAAAAAAACCTGCAAGTTTTTATCTTTGCATTTCTCATACTGTCCCAACATTCTCTGATTTGGGGTTGTAAGATTATTTGAAACAGCAGTTGAAATGCCCACACATACTGTAGCTGAATTGTGCAACCAGTTATCAAGGGGTACACTAAAATGGACTTCTGGAATACTTCCCTGAAACAAGAGGGAAGGGAAATGACATAATGTCAAAATTTTTGCCCATATCAACATCTATCAACATTTATACAATTTGTGTTGTATGTCTCTTAAAGAATGTTGTATGTAGATTTTCCCTTTACACAAGAATACCACTCAAGTCTGAGTCAGGCACTGAATCATTGCTTTTGCAAAGAAGTAGATGAATCATTATTTTGCAGCAATGCAAGCTCTGATCAGAACCACAGACAGCAACCCAAACAAGAACAAACACTATGAAGAGGAGGCGGAATGCAAACTCATGCACTCCCAGCTGATAGACACTGATTACTCCCAGCTCTCCTGACTGGCAGCTCATCATGTTAAACATAAGAGAGAGACTGAACTGGCACAGGCAAACCATACACTGACTCTCCTATGTGTCCTGCGTCTCGACTGGATTAAACCTGCTTTCCAGCCTGATGCTAAGATGAAAACCTGCCCCCATACCCTGCCTTTGCTCACCACCTGCAAGCACTTCACCACCTCTCCTCCTAGCATCAGCACCACTTTATATTGTGTGAATAAAAAAATCTCTCCAGGGTTCATACTGTTTTATTTGTCTGAGGTTTTGTGATGTGTTTTCATAGTGCCTCCGGTGCTGATTGCATCATACTTTTTTTTTTTTAACAGCTAAACTGGGTGAATCATGTAGGAATCACTGCATTTTTATTTTTATCTGTGCTCCTCCATTTCTGAGGACAGAATTAATTGGAAAATTAGCTTATGTTGTTTCTGGGACAGCTGCATGATTACTTATGAATATTTAGGGATGTTCCTTTTGTCTACAGACACCACTCTGGAGAAGATCCCAAATCATTTACAAATGTGTTCTAATAGGCTGCGCTAGTATTGAATGTCCTGCAGGTTACCTATCAAGAAAAGATGTATAAATAACACGTGATTAAGGTGGAAAATAATAAAGAAGATGTGCTAATTGTTTGAAATAGCCACGTCAACTTCTGATCTTAAAAATATCTCCAATAAATATTGATTTCATCGCTTTGTGAAGATGCCTACAGAACTGTCCCTTGGTTTAATGATTGTGTTCCATACTGCACACAACTGTACTACAAATCACAACAAATTAGTAGCCTCACTCTATGACCACTATGAGTACAGGTTTTACATACTATTTAGTACATACTAATTTGAGACATATCTACTGCCTGCAGCCATGATGCAGAAGAGTAGAAAACCTAAAACATCTGTGCAAGTGACTGTGTGTGTGCTTATGTCCTGACATGGTTGGTTTACACCTGGTACCCAGTGCTGCCGGTTAGGAAATTAAGAGTTAGGACTGGACTGTTGGAAATCATGGAGGGGGGTGTAGAGAACATGGCATAAGTGAATGTTCAAAGCGATCGTTTGGTGGCAATGTTGAATATGTGTTACTCTGTGAACTGAGAATGGTGAGTTAGATGTTTCTTATGGATTATGAAGTATCCAGCTGGATCTCTGTTTGGGCTTCGTGTAGGGTGACATCCCTGAGGGGTAATGGATTTTACCGTAATCGAGGCAGGAATGTGGTTTTGAAAAGTGTGCTGAGTCCTTAATTTGGGGGTTAAAAGTACAAAACATGAATGCCGACTTGGACTTTCATCGGGTGCCATTTTCGAGCTGCATGACACTTCGAAACTATTCCAGTGGCGAAGGCAAAGAAGGCACTGAATTAGTTTGCTTGTTTGTCCAAAAAGAAAGGTATAATAAAGTAGACATTATTCAGCTGAAGGCTTTGTCGTCAGCTTCTTGTCACCTCACTTGGCTGCTCACAACCACACTACCGCAGTCCCATTACCAACATGCACCCTAAAGTTCAAATGCTTCCAGGGGCTAGTTATGCCCTCTTGCTTAATCAGACAAGAACGGCTGTCATTTGTGACCTTGTTAGACTCTGAACCTCTGAAACCTTTCTGAATCGAATATGTTTGAACAAGTGTTGTGGATTGCGGCATCATTTTCTCTAGATTATTCTGTTTTAGTTGATCAAAACAATCCAAGAAAAGCATATGAAAATTCTCCCTACCTGGGAATGCCCTTCTCAGGAGGCAAAACACAGATTTGAAACCCCTAGATTTTAATGTGTCAGAGAAATAAGTAGAAAATGATTTGTTATTTTTACTGGCTCTCCAGATGCAAAGTGTTTCAGAATAATATATTGTGGCAAGAATAGCATTGTTTAGGGAAATAACAGGCAGCATCATCCTGTTCAAAACTTCATTTGATGTTAAGACATGAAAAGCTAGCAAGGGAACACACACGTTTGTGGAGAACAAAATATAACCTCTAAACTGTCAAGGAATTGGTACACATTTTTTCAAACAGCCATACACAGTTCAGATCTACCAGCCAACTAGAACAGAACTCAAACTGCTTTATGCAGAATACATTTATACAGAAATCATTTCAATTTACAACACTGCTAATCCTGGATGTTATTGAACACTGGTGTATATGGCAAAGCAGCCAAAAAACAGCATGTATTCATAGCAGAGCTTACAGGAAGAGATGAAGTACACCTACAGTGGTACTTGAAAGTTTGTGAAGCCTTTAGAAATTTCTGTATTTCTGCATAAATATGATCTAAACCATCATCAGATTTTCACACAAGTCCTAAAAGTAGATAAAGAGAACCCAGTTAAACAAATGAGACTAAAATATTATACTTGGTCATTTATTTCTTGAGGAAAATGATCCAATATTACATATTAGTGAGTGGCCAAAGTATGTGAACCTCTAGGATTAGCAGTTAATTTGAAGGTGAAATTATAGTCAGGTGTTTTCAATCAGTGGGATAACAATCAGGTGTGAGTGGGCACCCTGTTTTATTTAAAGAACAGGGATCAAATCTGCTCTTTACAATGCATGTTTTGTGGAAGTGTAATGAGCTTTCTGAGGACCCCAGAGTTATTGATGCTCATCAGGCTGGAAAAGGTTACAAAACCATCTATAAGAGTTTGGACTCCACCAATCCACAGTCAGATTGTGTACAAATGGAGGAAATTCAAGACCATTGTTACCCTCCCCAGGAGTGATTGACCAACAAAGATCACTCCAAGAACTGCAACTGAAGGCCTTTCTCACATTGGCATGTTAATGTTCATGAGTCCACCATCAGAAGAACACTGAACAACAATGGTGTGCATGGCAGGGTTGCAAGGAGAAAGCCACTGCTCTCCAAAAAGAACATTGCTGCTCGTCTTCAGTTTTTTGGTTTAAAAGAAAAAGGATTAATGTTTGGAAGAAAGGAAAACACTGCATTCCAGCATAAGAAACCTTATCCCCATCTGTGAAACATGGTGGTGGTAGTATCATGGTTTGGGCCTGTTTTGTTGCATCAGGGTCAGGACAGCTTGCCATCACTGATGAAACAATGAATTCTGAATTATATCAGAGAATTCTAAAGGAAAATGTCAGGACATCTGTCCATGAACTGAATCTCAAGAGAAGGTGGGGCATGCAGCAAGACAACGACCCTAAGCACACAAGTCGTTCTACCAAAGAATGGATAAAGAAGAATAAAGTTAATGTTTTGGAATGGCCAAGTCAAAGTCCTGACCTTAATCCAATCGAAATGTTGTTGAAGGACCTGAAGCGAGCAGTTAATGTAAGGAAACCGACCAACATCCAAGAGTTGAAGCTGTTCTGTATGGAGGAATGGGCTAAAATTCCTCCAAGCTGGTGTGCAGGACTGATCAACAGTTACAGGAAACATTTAGTTGCAGTTATTGCTGCACAGGGGGGTCACACCAGATATGTAATATGTAATATTGGATAGTTTTCCTTAATAAATAAAAGATCAATTATAATACTTTTGTCTCATTTGTTTAACTGGGTTCTCTTTATCTACTATTAGGACGTGTCAAAATCTGATGATGTTTTAGGTCATATTTATGCAGAAATATAGAAAAATCTAAAGTCTACAGATACTTTCAAGCACCACTGTATGAGCGGTGTGGAAACAACAGAGTGTGATGAGCATTGAAGCAAAAATGCAGCAGTGGGATCTTGTCAGCAAAATCCTGACAAGTTGAGAGCAGTGATTCAAATTCAGCGTCTCCACACTGATCTTTGGTGTGGAGGAGCAGAGCTTAAAGCCCTCCTGACCCTTCAGAATAAAGTGCTGAAGAAGGCACATGTGTAGGTAAAAGCAAGATTAGGATCTTTAGCCGTTTTCTGCATCTCAATTTGCATGAAATCGCTCTCACACTCGCAATTTCTGGATGAGATTGGGTTGACTGATCCACGCCGTTATCAGCTGCTGCGCTGAAAGAGGGTGCACTTTGATAAGAGCTGTTTATGTAGAGTTTAGAGTTATTATTTTCTTTCTTGGCAACTTTCTCTCTGTCTGTAGATATAGAGTCAGATTTACAGACATGTATGATCAGAAAATATACTACTTGAACTAATCAATCATGCTACATTTATGTATTCAGCTTTTATGACTTGTGATGTCACGAAGCACCACATAATCAAATACAAAGTACCAGAATATGTGGTTTGTTGCGCAATAATAGTCCAGTTGAAATATATGTACTATTTTATTTGGCTAGTAATTAAGTTTTGTGTAAATGTTGCTCCGATAAAGATGTCACAGATATGGGCATGATCTATACTTCCTGGACTAAAAATTAGTCACGTTGCGTGATTAAGGTGGTAGTAACTTCAAGCTCCTGCAGATGGCACTGCACAAGGAAGATGGGTTATAAATACTTGCGGTATCCGTTATTCATAGATTGAGAAAAGGTGGCACAGTGCAGTGAATGTCTTGTTCGATGTGTGGAAAACGCAGACATTAATGATTGGAAATAAAGAGTGATTGTGCCAAAGGCCATAGTGTGAAGGAAGTAGCTGAATTTGCCAGTGTATCGAAGCATACAATCATATGGGTCTACCAGCAGTGGCAAGATCTCAGTCTACAGGAAATTCTCATTGGAATTTGTGCAGGTATTACACACTATTAGGTATGATTCAGTCACAGGTGACAATTTTTTGTCAGGTGAGTGTATAAACATTTTATTAGAAAGAGTGCCTTTGTTGTTCTGTAATATTCAAGTGAAATATATGAATATAGTGCTTTTTACAATAAAGCATTGTTTCATATCAGCTTTACAAACATTCAAACCCACATCTCCAAGTGAAAAGGTCTAGGGCAACAGTGGGACACAACATCTTTGGACATCCTAGTTGTTCTAGCAGTAGGGTGGCATGGTGGCTCGGTGAGAAGCACTGTCAACTCACAGCAAGAAAGTCCTGAGTTCAATCTCCAGGTGGAGTGGTCTGGGTTTTTCCTATATGAAGTCTGCATGTCCTCCCCATGTCCACGTGGGTTTACTCCGGTTCCGGCCACAGTCCAAAAACATTTGTGTTAGGTTAATTGGTGTATCTAAAGTGCCTCAGGTCTGTGTATCACATGTGAGTGTATGTGCACTACAATGGATTGGCGTCCTGTCTAGGGTTGTTTTTGCCTTGCACCCTATGCTGCCAGTTAAGCACCAGATTGCCTGCGACCCTATCCAGGATCAAGTGGATAAGAAGGTAGATGAATACATGTATAAGCATTAATAAGTAAGATAAATAGAATTCACAGAATAGAGAATATAATAAACTAGAAAATATAAGCAAGTCTCTGGGCATTCTTCAGTCCAATATAATTGCAGTTACTAAAGGTCACCCTATCATTTAGCAGGTAACATTTTTGGTGATGTGGCATCCAATCAAAAGGAGGAGGAGAAAGGAGGGCTGATATGGTGGTTCTCTGATCTGGTATGAGTAGAGCTGTTAGGGTTGGAACTGGTGCTGAAAGAACAGCTTCGGGAGCAAACAGATTAGGTAATCAGGGATGTTAAAAATAAACAAAACCCTGTTGTGCTAGGTGCAGCATGAGACTCTGGCAGAATTGACTACATTGGTTAAGCTAAAAAGTGGGTAACATAATGCCAACAAATAACTGCAATTTACTACCGTCATATGACCCTAAAGACCAGTTTAGATTATATTAGTTTTATAATATGTACTGTAATATTACTTTGGTTTCATCCAAATCTATCATATAATTTTATGACCTATGCATCTCTGTGTCTTTAAAGCTTATACCATCTTTCCAACATACAAAACAGATTCGAGTTTAAAGGTTTGAATCACTAAGAAATTGCTTTTTTTCAAATAATGAATACTTTTTAAAGGTTCTATAAAGTACATTATAAAGTAAGTTGCAGAAATTGTGAATGGAATATCATGCGAATCACTGATTTATTATTCATGCAAGTTTTCATTTTAATTAAGCTTCATTTTTAACAGTCAATACTCCTTTCTTTTGAGAAGCTTTTGTAATTGCATTATCACAGTTGGAACCTTTTATGCTCAATAAATCAAATAAATGTCTATAATTTTGTGAAGGCTGTTCAATGTCTCAGACCATCAAGAAATGGAAGGTTTCATACAAAGGTGTAGACTAACTGCGACCCTCACCAAAAGCAGCATCTAGAGACAGACTGAGACTGTCCACTACTGCTTAGACAGAAGGCGGCAAACTGGATCTAATCGGTACAGAAAAAGAAGTGGAAGATCCAGATGCACAACTGCATAAGATGCATACAGCAGAGTCTATAGTTTGTCAAATAGATGCCTTGCGTATCTGTTTTTTTAATTCAAATTGCAGAGTCATTTGGGACAGTAGATGACTGATGGATACTGCCACATGAGTATTCTCAAACTTGCTGTCACACTGGAGGCAGTTGGGCAATTGCAATGCTAATACTTGTTATGCAAAGTGACTTCACAAATAGTATGAGCAGGGAGTTTAAGTGTCCTGTAGCTGATTATGTAACGGACTACATGTACATGTATGTGTGCATATCAGTAGATCGGCAAATCTGATGGTTTTAAATTGGAGGGTGCACATGTGGAAATGTATTAGCAACTGGTGGAAGAACAGACTGAGAACACGCCATTTTGCAACTTTCATGGGATAGAAGTCTTACAAATCAATATAAAAATGGTCAAAGCCATTGGTTTGTAAGATGCAAACAAACTTTCTTCATATTTATGATATGCAAACCTAGATGTGTTATTCGCTCTGTACAGAACCATGAATAAGCAAATGCAAAAAGCAAATTGCAAATGGCCTATATAGTTCCCTTGCTGTCATGCCAATATGCTTTTTGTAAACATTAGTGGAGCAGTACTTCAAACTCTTGAAGTACTTACATAAAAAATTGAAGTTTACCAGCCTGCTTACAGAATATCATTGCCAATGATGCTCCAGAAGAAATTGCACATTGATTTATTGCCTCTCCAGTATGGTGTCCTTCATGTGAGATGTGAGTGTTTCAGCAGTGCTGAAGGTGAAGGTGAATAGCATGATTTAAAATTACTTTAATAACTTTTAATCATCTGCTCACCACCTTAGGCATTTACCTAGGCCTTAAGCATCAACAGTGAGTTCATAAATTATCTCTATTTCGTAAAAAAAAACCTGTCAAATGTTCTAAGAAAGTTTGGCAAACTCTCTGCGATAAATATAATAAACCATCTTCATCTCTAAGGGCACATTATGAGAGACTAAGAATAACAATTACTTGAAATGCAGACTTATTGCACAACATTCCCAATTCGTCATTAATTCAATTTTTTTCTGGTCCCTATGCTTTCTCCAGTGTCTCTTGTCAACTATTCTAATGAAATTCAGATTGCACTGCTGAATTCTGATGGCTGATATGAAAGTCAATGATATTTCAGGGTGAATGATCGAAAATAAAGCTTGGAGACAGATAACGATGGCTTAAATGGAATGTAATCTTTACCAATTACTCCAAGCACACTTATCACTCCAAATATGGCGGGCCAGTTCGATGGAATTGATTTTTAAAGTCTTCTTGTCTCTTACATTTTATGTTGTATGTAAAAGACACAACATTCTAAGTGCACAGTGTGCACTTAGAATTTGTAAAAGAGAAAGAAAAACAACAGTACTGGTGTGAGAAACCTCTTGTAAAGAGTATGAGTAATCTTCTCAATATCTTAGTACTGTATAATATTCATACTTACAATTAAAATTGTAAAACCGAAGTACTTTATGAAGTTAATGAAATATTGAAAGATTTATTTGTTTTTTGTCTGAATCAGGATGCTAGGGAGAGATTTCTTCACACTATACAGACTAGATGAATGTCTAGTCCACTGAGCTACTTAGTGCAGTTGAAATAAATAAAACTGTTACATAAAAACACACTCCTCATACAGTATCTGGTGTTAATAGTATATTTTGGTGCACTGTGTCAAACCAGGTTTGAATCCCGACGGTGTCTTCTGCAAAGGTTGGGCTGTGAGACTGAGGGAGGAAAGACTGTTCTTTGGGATAGGCACTGGATCCCCATAACCCTAACCAGGTCAAGCAGGGATATACCTGGAAGGAAAATGGGGAAAAAAGATAAGCAAAATTTTCACCTCTCAAGAACACAATAATATTACTACAATTATATATTCTATTTCAACTAAAATGAGTACAAGAGAAAAGCCTTTCCCTGGATTGAGGCATTTCCCATGACACATTAGACTTTGTATAGTTTGCATTTTCTCCCTGTGTCTGTTTTCCACCCAGATTCCAAAGGCATACACTGGGTCAATAGTATCTCTAAATTATACCAGAGTGGATGTGTTTGTGCACATTCCCTGGAATGGATTGACACCCTCTAGGATTGGTTCCCATCTTCCACCCCAATGCCCCACGCCCCTTAATTAGATGAAGTGGGAATGAAAATATATGAATGAATGAGGTTAATTTGTTATGAATAGTGATCAATTTAATTAAGAATACATCATGAGGTCTGATATCAGTAACTGTTTTTTTTCTTAGTTCTCCAACATCCAGTATAGCAAAAGTTGCAGTGTTTCACCTTTCACAACTCACAGTAAGCAGCAAAAGTAAGAAACCTTTGATGCTCAAAATCATACCCTTTGCTCCTCTTTTGTTTTTTTTTTAATTATTATTACAAATCATATATAAGTAAAGTGTTCTTTTACTTATACAAATCTTTGAGTTCTTTAGTATTTGGAATGTTGTCATTTTGCTGTAATGACAGCAAGCACTTGAGCTGGCATGGACTCCACAAGTCTGTTCCAAATCTGATGATCCTAACTCGGTTCTCGACCAACTTGGAACTCATCAAATCACATTTTGACTAGAAAAATTAGTCTCGGTTCTCGTTGTTTTCTCTGTACTCGGCACACTTGAATAAACTTGTATGAGTTGAAGCCGTGCAACTTGTTCCAGCTGAACCTTGATTCACGATTCAATACATAGTGATTCAGTGATTCAGGTTCACAGTAGCTCTTTCTTAGTGAAGATCTCCGCTGTGTTTATCGTGTTTTTCCTTATTTTTACATCTATAGTACTGTATTCTAAGTGCAAATGAGTCCCTGTAGGTTAATGTATAAGTGTTTTAAAAAATAAGGTCGGCTCCACTATGACAGAGTATAGACCATAATAACTCATCAGTTCATATTACATTTAACTTATGATGGATTAGAGAGCACCTGTACAGTACAACTCCATTAATACATTTAATCTCTTATACATTGTGGATTTTCTGGGGGTCTGGAACAGATTAATTCAATTTACATTATTCACTATGGGGAAAATTTTCTTGGTACTCATCGATTTTGGTTGGCGGCACGGTGGCTCGGTGGGTAGCATCGCTGAGTCACAGCAAGAAGGTCCTGGGTTCAGTCCCAGGGTGGAGTGGCCTGGGTCCTTTCTGTGTGGAGTCTGCATGTCCTCCCCGTGTCCGTGTGGGTTTAGTCCGGGTACTCCGTTTTCCTCCCACAGTCCAAAGACATACATGTTAGGTTAATTGACTACACTAAATCGGCTTTGATTTGAGTGTGTGGTCTTTGACGACAGGCGGTGCGACATGCCAAAAAGCGGACTCCGCACCAAGCGGAGGAAAGAAGAAGAAGACTCATCAATTTTGGTTCTCCACAAGCCTTCTGGAATAAATTAATGATGAGAACCAGGGTACCACTGTATTACAAATAGCATCATGTGATGTTCCTGAATGCTTGGCTTTCCCTGTCTTCAAGTGAGCCCATAAATGCTAAATTGTTGGGATTAGGTAAAGGTGACTTTGACGAATGTCCATGTCACTCACTGCTTCAAAGTTGTACTATGAATCCTTCTTTATAATGATCCAACTAAGCATTTTTCTTTAGTAGTTTGTGGGTGGCCTGGTGGGTAGCACCACCACCTCACAGCAAGAAGGTCCTGTGTTCAATCCCAGTGCGGAGCAGCCTGGGTCTTTCTGTGTGGAGTCTGCATGTTTATGTGGGTTTTACTCCGGGTACTCCAGTTTCCCACAGTCCAAAGACACAGGTGTTAGGTTCATTGGTTACACTAAATTGGAAACAGCCACTGATGATAGCAATGTTAGTTAAACAAACAAACTGTAGTAGTCTCAGACTTTGGGCCTGACTGTATATCGTATTGAGACTTCAGAAACGAATCTAGGCATGATATCTGTTATGACTTTTATTATCTCTGTAGTAGTCATGGTGACTAGTGAAGACACAGCTACAGTTTTAAGCCTTGTTAAACTGACCACTTTTTTCCAAATATTTAAACATGGAATCTTACTGTCAGACACTGTGGAATGAATAGAATGCAGAAAAAGTTTATTCGCTACTGGAATTGGCAACCTAGAACAATACAATTAAAAACCTTTATCCACAGAGTCCACCAAAACAATAACCATTATTTACAAAGCAAATTAAATGGTTGAGGTCAAAACCTGAAAGCACTTACATGCACTTAAAAATGTAAAATCTTAAGGGAACCTGTGATAAAACAATCCATAACTAAGGACATTACTTAAAGACGCATGTAAATTACCCTAAAGATACAGAAGTTATGAATACATCAGATTAAACGAGTAGGTGATTAAGCATCCTGTTTTTTTAGGAACTTTGACAAGTATTCCTAAGTTTAGATAAGAAAAAAAAAACTTTTATTACCAGTCTAGCTGTGTCTGATCCTGGAGATTTTCGAAGACCTGCCCTTTCCCAGGGCTAAACCAGAGCTTTATATAAGGACTTTGCAATTCTGACCTGGACGTATGTGGCAGCATTCTGAGCTAGATGAATTATATTTAAAGAAACTGCAAGGAAGACAGATAGCATTCCAGATAAATGTCCAATCTAGAGGTTTTAAAAGTATGGACTACTTTTGCAGTATCATGAAAGAATAACTTTTTTTTTTCAAGAAATAGTATGCAGTTTAAAAATGTTGAAGGAATTAAATAATAAATCTGGAATATGTGTTGCACTAAGATGTTTAACGTCAACACATTTTTTTTGTATTAGAGTTTGAAGAAAGAAATTTTATTTCACCAAAGCTTTTATGTTTTTAAATCAATCCTCCACTTTGTGTTTGACTGATAATTGTAGCTTTGTGGATTCAGAGTAGCTTCAAAAGCCAACATTATGTGTGCAGATTAGATTTCCCGTGGGCTGTATATAAAGTAAGATCAGTGAAGTACATAGAACGTAACTGATTTCATGGTCATGAGAGTTTAAGGCTGCACTCAAACCCACAAGTACCAAAACATGACAAATCTAAGGAAACAGGAGGTCATTAGTCACTTTAGCCTCCACTGATTTTGTAATATAATACTTATTGAAACCAGACATAAATATGTCATGATAGTTATTCGTACTTTTAATTATAATTATTCCTTAACAACAGACCTCTAAAGCAACAATTTGAAAAAAATGAAGGCATGTTGGAGGAGCTGAAGTGGAATAACTTTTGAATGTGGGCTAAGTGAGTGATAAGCTTACGTCTGGGGGGCTCATCACTAATCATAGATCTAGAAGTAAGTGGATGGTATGGATGAGAGCATTGATATACAGAGCTGGTTTTCTCCAATGTGATTAGTGTGATTCAAATATTTCCTGCATTAGGATGATTCCTGACTGATAATCACTGCTCCTGTCTACATTATATTTAGCTTCCTGCTGTCACACCAACTGCTGAAGTTTCATCTCCCCACAAGCAGAGGTCATGATCCCCTGTTTACTAGGTCACCTGATCATGGATGGATGATTTTGTAATAATGCTGCATTTTAACCATTATAGACATCCTAGACTACTAAGGTCTGAGGAAAGTCATGAACCATACAAATCATAAATGGTTCAGTTACACTGGTTAACAAAGATTTTGTCTCCAAAAAAACAAATCCCTTCTTCTTATGTTTAATCCCTTCTTCTTAAATACAGCTATTTTCATTGCCTAGATAAATGAGTCACCATGAGCCTGCAGAAACACAACTAGACATGTTAGGACACGCACACAGTTCCCACTCTTCAGTAGCCATTCGCTGTCAGTTGTAGGCCTGAACTCAATGTCTAACCGACTCTGGTGCAGTGGCTTTTCCACACTATTTATCCGTTGTACTTTTGTATATTTATGTGTTTTCTGATACCCTAGCCATCATTCTAATGCCAGGAAACTGAAATAGTCTATAAGAATTACTTTGGTTGTGACATGCTATTTAAACTGGCCAAGATCAAACACCAGCGATGCTTCTTTAGATGCTGCCAGTAAACAGTTTGACTTATTGTGTTTGTGAAAAAGAAAGACAAAAGACAAAGAAACCCCACAAAAGAATAGAAAGGGAGATATACAGATCTGTTTAACAGTGAAGTTTCAAAGAGAATGAACTCAGAGAGAGTCCAAGAAAGAAGAAGAGAAGTTTGATTAAGTTAGAAGTTACAAGGAGAAATAACTACCCCTTCAGTTGGGAGAAGACATAGAAAAAGTGAAAGAGGAAGGGAGATAACAAACGCTTAGTGAAAGGAAAATATTTAAGTTGAGAAGTGAGTTGAAAGTGAGAAATTTAGGAGGGAGCGCTGTAAACAGAAAATCTGGGAAGGAAAGAAGATCAATGAATAAAGAAATTATTATGTTTAAATAAGTATGTTTTTATTTGAGTTTGATGAGAACTTCCACTGTTGTTTGTTGACACCATTTTGTGTTTGCAGCTGCCATTTTGTGCTGAGCCCTTTTTTAAATGTCCCTGACATTTATACATCTCCTCCCTCTAGGTGTGCACAGTACTCACAGTAACACAAACACACACCAGTTCTCCTTCCCAAATGTGTGTTATCTCATAATAAGATACATCTACTCATTGGATCCCAAACAGAACCTGAATTCGTTACTAAAGATGATACAGTTGCAGTCGGTGGTCTGTAGCAGTCTAGGTTTCACTTTCACAACACCACTGCAAACGAAGGCGACGGTGGCTGGCTATCAATGACAAGACACGTAATGGGGACTGTGACAACAAATTTCCTTCTGCTAAGCTACTGGAAATGGTCTGGCCAGAGACGGGTGTGTAAATTACAGTAATCATACTCATTAACAACAACAACAGAAAAAAAAAAAACACACCCAGATAGAAATGTCTAACTGCTACGAAACTCGGTATGCAGTTATGTCTCTGGCAGATTTATAAATAATTCCAAGTATGGTCTGATTAGACAGTGGGTCTTTTCATAGGAGGATGTAAAATTGCCTGCCCCATTGCTCTATAAAAAGGGAGCTACTTTTGGGTAGTGTACCTCTTGGTGAGAGATTGTTGACTGCTAGACGTGCCTCTACAATGCACTCAAAGACATTTAGCCCAGTTAACAGATGCATACCATTGGACTGAGAGAAGCAAGACGGCCATTTCAACGAATTGCCCACCATCTAGGTCATTCTGAGCAAGCTGTTAAGAGGTGTTGGGAACAGTGGTTTTGTGAGGGCACACACACACACACAGCAAACAGGCTCTGGACAGCCCAGACAGACCCCCAGTAGAGAGGATAGTTTTATCCGCCAACAAGCACAAGCAGCTCCCACAGTTTCATTGTCCACCATCCAAACCCAGGTGGCACCGTCACAATACACCCCTGTCTCTGCCAAGACCATTTCCAGTCACTTAGCAATGTTTCCCATGGTGCCCATTATGTGTCCTGCCATTGACAGCCAGCCACCGTCACCTTCTTTTGCAGTCGTGTCGCAAACGAGAAACCTGCTGACTGGAACCATATTGTCTTTAGCGAAGACAATCCAGGTTCTATTTGGGATCTGAAAACGGTCAGGTTCGAGTATGGAGGTCTTGAGATGAGCGCTTCGATTCTGCCTTTGCAGCACACTGCCCAAGCTGTTGGTGTGTTGATCTGGGGCATATGACAGTCGGTCACCCCTAGTAGTGATACGAGGAACACTAACACCTCAGCTGTATGTGCAGGACATCCTGTGGCCATGTGTTGCCTCTCATTGCAGGGCTTCCAACTGGCATTTTCTAGCAGGACAATGCCCTCCTACACACAGCAAGGGTTTGTTTCTACCAGATTGCCACACTTCCTTGGCCTGCACAATTACCTGATTTATCATCAATCGAGCACTTATGGAACCAGCTAGGACACCAGCTTCGGCAAACTATGAAAAGTGGAGGATCTACAGGCCCAGGTGCAACATCTGTGGGAAAAATATGCTACAGGATACCATGCGAAATCTGTATGCCACAATTCCCAAACTTAGACGTGGTCTAACATGGTACTAATCAATACATTAATACATATAAAGTTTCATTCAATCCCAACAACTCCTTCATGGTGAGTTTTTTTAGTAAGTGAGATTTTTTGTTGTTAGATTGAATAATTATACTGAAAGTTCCTTCTTCTTTGGGTCTTCCTTTTGTGACTTTCAGCTCTAGCACACCCAGAAGGTGAAACCAGCATCAATCACTATGTATCTGGGTCCCAGAAAATTGTTCTATAACAATAATAGCCATGTCACATGATGCCACCATTTGTATACAGCTACAACCAGGTGGAGTGCATTTATTTAAGCCATTTTTTTTTTTTTACTGAGAAAACAACACGAACAACCTGAACAATGCATAAACATAGCTTACAGTGGTATGAAAAAGTTTGGGCACCCCTGATAATTTTCATGATTTTTCTTTATAAATCATTGGTTGTCCAGCTCAGCAATTTCAGGTAAATATATCATATAGCAGATGATATTTGAGAAGTGAAATTAAGGTTATAGGTTTTACAGAAAGTGTGCAGTAATTATTCAAACTAAATTAGGCACCAGGTGGCATAAATTTGGGCACCCCTTGTCATTTGAATATATCTTTAGCACTAAATTATTGGAACACAAAATTTGTTTTGTAAGCTCATTGACCCTTGATCTACATACACAAGTGAATCCAACTATGAGAAAGGGTAAGGTGGCCCAATTTTGAAAGTTTTTTTTTCCTCCTCTTTGCCCAATCTCTTCTCTGAAGAATGGCAACATGGGAGCCTCACAAACAACTCTCAAATGGGCCTGAAAAACAAAGGTTGTTCAACATCATGGTTCAGGGAAAGGGAAAAGCTCTCTCAGAGATTTCAGCTGTCCAGTTTCCACTGTGAGGCAAAACATAGTGAGGCAATGGAAGACCACAGGCACAGTTCTAGGTTTAAGGAAACTACCGAAGTGGCAGACCAAGAAAAATCTCAGATAGGCAGAGGCGAAGGATGGTGAGAACAGTTCATAGTCAAAGCCACAGATCACCTCCAAAGGACCTACAAACCTCATCTTGCTGCAGATGGGTGTCACTGTTCATTGTTCAACTATACAGCGCACTTTGCACAAGGAGAGGCTGTATGGGGAGAGTAATGCAGAAGAAAGCCTTTTCTGCAGACACGCCACAAACTTGAGGTGTGCTACAAAGCACATTTGGACAATCCAGCTTCATTTTGGAATAAAGTGCTGTGTATAACTGATGAAACTAAAATTTGAGTTATTTGGAACATAACAAGGAGCGGAAAAAGAACACAGCATCCCAAGACAAAACACTTGCTACCCACAGTAAAAATTTGGTGGCGGTTCCATCATGCTGTGGGGACTGTGTGGCCAGTGCAGGTACTAGGAAATCCGTGTTAAAGTTGAGGGTCGCATGGATTCCAGTTAATATCTCCAGATTCTTGAGAACAATGTTCAAGAAATCAGTGACAAAGTTGCACCGAGAACAACGACCCCAAAACCCCTGCTCAAAATCTACTAAGGCATTCATGCAGAGGAAACCAGTACCAACAACGTTCTGGAATGGCCTATCTCAGTCCCCAGACATGAATATTACTGAATATGTGGGCTTGTCCATGCTCGGAAAAAACCATCAAACCTGACTGAACTGGAGATGTTTTCTAAAGAAGAGAATGGTCCAAAAGCACCTTCAACCAGAATCCAGACTGGAAGCTGTAGGAAGCGTTTAGCGGGTTTATTTCTACAAAAGGAGGATCTAAACTAAATATTGATGTAATTTTTTCTGTTGGGGTGCCCAAATTTATGCACCTGCCTAATTTGTTTTGAATAATTACTGCACACTTTCTGTAAATCCTATAAATTTTTCATTTCAACTTCTCACTTCTCAAATATCACTGTGTTCATCTGCTATATGATATATTTAACTCAAGTTGCTGATCTGAACAACCAATGACTTATAAACTAAAATCATGAAAATTATCAGGGGTGCCCAAACTTTTTCATACGACTGTAGTATGAGACTTATAATTAGTAAACATAGTTTAAAGTTAGGAATACTATATACAGATTCTGACAGTCATATGTATAAAAAGCTTATACAAAGAAAAATAACTTATATTAGCATTTACCTTACATTTTGCAGAAACCGCTACCCAGACCAACCTACAGCTGATATAGTCTTACAAGGAACAAGCCAAGCAATTGATTAGCCTGAACCCTGGATCTACTAGTCAATACCCCAGTACCTTAACCGTCCACACAGTCACATTATTCATTTACTTTTATTCGGCAATTCACTTATCGTTTTTTGTTTTTTTTAAATAATTAATGACACTGTACAAGATCCATGTTTAGAAGTAAACTGGGCTCCTATTTGAGATGATTTCTTCAGGGATCCCATGAAGCTTGAAGACTTCTTCAAACAGAAAGTTTGTTTCCATAGCTGTTGGCATTTTTGGAAATTGGATCAATATGCAAGCTTTGGCGACACAATCAATTATAACAAGGATGGCTGAGAACCTCTAAGGTGCTGCAAGGTCTAGAACAAACATGTGACTGAGACATTTGAGGAATCAGAAGTGAAATTAGTTTATCAACTGGTAACTGCCTTACTTGGGTGCAAACAGAGTACCGTTAACTTTATTACACATAGAGGGGCATAAGAATGCAAAGTTTTCAGTCCTTGAATTGTGTCCTGAGTAGCGAGAGGCCTGTACCCACTATATGAATTAGCTGATTCGAATGATGACTTGTCTCATCTGCTGCACGCCGCTGGTGTGTGCTGTATGATGTCCATTGTGAATAATAATAATAAAAATAAGATTTCATTTATAAGCGACTTTTAAACTCACACTCAAGGACACTTTTAAAAGGAGAATAACAATTGAAAGAAGAATCATATAGTGATAACAAACTGAAGGAACATACACAATGTAATAAAAAAATAACACAGAGAGTGAGGCAAACCCTGTAAAAACATTAAGATCAAAAGAATTAAACAAAAATACAAAGTTAAAACTACTGAAGCACTGCACAACCACGTTAGTCCCCCCCCACACTTCATCCCCGATGTCACACACTCCATCAATGACTACGTGCAGATTCTAGTTTTGTTATCATCTTAAACACCGCACTTTTGTTGTTGCTTTGCAAAGTGTCATCATCCCTGCACTGTGCATGACCTTGATTCCAAATGTTCCTCTGCATTCCAGAGTAAGATCCCTGCTCTGAGTTGTCGATTCTGCTTTTTGTCTCACATTTTGGATTAGTCTGCCAGTGTATCTTGATGCTCTGATTACCAAACTTTGGACTGCGTTTTTGACCCCATTTATAACTCTTCTGTTTGAGAAATCAATGGATCGCCCATCTATATTGTGCATCATCTCCTGGCTTCCTGTTGATGAGCTCAAGTTCTTCAGTATCTGCTCAATTGGGAAGGATAGGGTCCCAGCTAGGCACATCCTAGACCCAAGACTCATCCAAGCGTTTCACAGCAAACATCCATCCATTTTTTGATTGTCCCTCTTATCTCACATTTTGGATAAGTCTGCCATTGTATGTTGTCTCTCCGATTACTGAACTTTGTGCCTCTGCTTGTGTCTTTTAATAAATCTTTCTCCAGCAGTCTCCAGTTTCTGCCAGGCATGACATTGTGGTGCAAATAGAATCAATAATTGTTTCTGAAATTACATATGGCATTCATAATACTATGCATTACATACTTCAAATAATTTATTTCCATGTACATTTAGTCATTTAACAGAAGCCCTTACCCAAGGTGACTTACACCTGATGCAAGCTTAAAATCAAAGCAATTGTATGTTAATGGTCTTGCACAAAGACACCACAGTGACAGCTGGTCAGAGGTGATATTTAAAACCTGGACCTTCTATTCCACAGTTCACTACCTTAACCGCTAAGCCACTACAGTTCACCAGATATATTAATTCTTTGGGTAAAGAAGAGGGCTCATGTTTATTGTCTGGAGCTCCGATGTGTACTTGACTCCACTTACTTGTGGTCTTGGGGTCAAAGTCAGAAATTGAAATGGACATTCTGCTCCCTCCAGCCAGATCCGCCACTCTTCTAGTGTGCTTTCATGGCTCACAGTTCCCTGCTACCTCATAAAGGAAACAAGCACAAGGAAACATCTTACTGAGAATCCCATGTCCCAAGACGCCAGTCTTCTAACTATCCATTTCTGCCATGAAAATAATTTTAATATTAGGGTGACAATGGGTATGCTTATGAAGCAATCCTTTAGCTGCCAAAATTTCCGGTTAATGTTATTTATGTAAGTAGTGCTTTTAACAATAGACATTGCTACAAAGCAGCTATGTAAATAAACAGTCTGGGCATCAAATGGACTGCCATTGTTAGGTCCTTGAGCAAGGTCCTTAACCCCCAATTGCTTGTAGTGTAAAACTGTGTTAATTGTAGGTCGCTCTGGATAAGGGTGTCTGCTAAATGGCATAAATGTATATGAAAATGTAAATATAGGCGCAAGCAGCAATCTGCGGGTTCAAGCACAATATTGCACTTCTGACATGATGGTATATGTACTGAAAGTATGAGTGAGGTTCTTGCAAAGTTAAGGAGTTCGAACACCTGTGTTGTGTAAGGTAGTACTATCTATTGACCAAGTGTCATGTCCCTGCAACTTACAGTTTGTTCGGTGAGGAGTTAAATAGTTTTTGTAAACCTATTGGTCGGTGGTGGCCATGCTTCTTGATTTTTTGATGTCAGGAGCTTAGAATCTCAATGAGGATCTGACACAGAAGGATTCTGCCAAATTTCATGTTAGCAGGACAATCTGCGTTTGTGTAACGTAATATTGCATGTTATGGCGCCTCCTAGCAATGCAGTTGCACCATATTTTTGCTATAGAATAAGGACCTCAATCTGCGTTTGCGTAACGTAATATTGCATGTTATAGCGCCTCCTAGCAATGCAGTTGCACCATATTTTTTCTATAGAATATGGACCTTTTATGCTGTCTGCCTTTTAAGTTTAGTGACATTCGGTCCAATACTTTCTGAGTTAGACCAGTATATGTGTGCTTTTTGCTTGGTTGTCTGTCAATGACACCATATAATTATTAAAGTTCAACTTCTTGGGATTCATTTGATACCAGCTTGGTGTTTGTGGGCTGAAAATCCAGAGATTAGTTTGTGCTCAAAAATTTGTGTGATTTAGGATATTATGCAAATTAGATCAAAACCTACGTGGGTGGAGCTTATGGGTTCTTGAGGCATTTTTTTAGGGCATGAGACAATTAATCAGCAGAAGAAAGAATTTTGTCTCTAAATCATACGTGGTAGGAGATATTGACCTTGACGTTTGATGCTTTGTTGTAGTGCCCCCGTTCAGGCATTATTGTTGCCTGGCTAGATGGACACACAAACTTCTTTTAGCCTCCATGTTTGATGTCTGTAGGACTTACAGGACTTACAGGTATGTACTGCATGCTTGAACCATAAGAAAACACCTTGTAAAAAATGCAGAAACATCTGGTATATTTAGAAAGATGTGAAAAGTGTTGAGATGATATCAGCTAAAGCAGCATTGATGCAAACACTGTTAGACTCATTGTGGAAGATATGTGTTTCCAAAACACTTTATCATCTTAAACTTTTTGTATGTGGGGGTTGGGTGTTTCAGTCCTACTGATGTGTGAACTATTGGGAAAATTGTCATTTTTCTCTGTGTTCTGCATTGCCATTGCCATTGGGGAGTTCAAACACTACTCATAATGTTGTAAAAATGTTTGTGCAAGGCACCTATGGGTTGATTTTCATGAACTACCACTTCACACGTTTAAAAAAGCTGTCAAGTTCTCTATAATCATGACCTTAGACAAACACATGGCCACTTAAAGCAAAGCATGAGTAAGGGCAAGCTGAGCTGTTGCAATAACATGCTGCAAATGAAGTTCATGAAAATGTAGGTACACACACTTGCCTCTAGCAAACAGGTCTGTTTTGGAGTCTGCTTCTGATTATCAGATTCATCTGGATATCTGCGAGTGTTGGGACAGGCTAGCTGGGGAAGTTACTACCTGGAAACAACCTCTCAAGGGACTATACACACCCGCTGGGCCCCATATGTGCTCCCTAATGTTTTTTCAGGCAGCTGCTTGCCACAGAACTCCCACAGGCCCTCACTATTACTGCCAAGAGGCAGAGGAGAGGCTGCCGTAAACCAGCCACATTCCACCGGTGACTTCATAATTCTATGTGTAACACCCTGAATTGAAGCAGAAACGCATATGAATGAAGCTACTCGTTTAAATTATAATTAAATTTGATTATCTCTCCTTATAGAGAACAGTATATAAGAGCAGATTACTACAAAAAGATTATTATTCGGATTACAGATTGTTAAATACTCCATTCTGATTGGACAGTGTTGAATGTCTTTAACATGTAGTGGAAGTTAGTAATCAATGTTTTATTATTATATTCTATAAAATACTTGGCATTCATGGCATTTAAGTGGTGCATTCCACCACAGCAGAGACCAGAATCTGAGCCTCTGTGCTGTCGCCCGAGGGAGAGGGAGAGAAAGCTGAATGTTTTGGGCACTGGCAGAGATGGCAACTGGATTTGGTGAGCCCAGCAGGGGAATGTTATCTGATTGGAGAAATGGGTAGTGCCACACTGGATGATATGACAATCAATAATCAGCAGTTACTTAAATATTTTCTGGTATGGAAAGAGTAGAAAAGAGATAAATGTAGCAAAGAGATCAACTGTGTATAGCTGCTATCATAAACGTCAAACTAACTAGTACCACAAACATCAAGAACACAGAGATATAGAAGAAAAAAAAATGGATCATTACCGCTGTGCTACATAAGCTCACTGGACAAAAAAATAAGTCACTTGTGACTGAAACGTACTAATAGCATGTACTACCTCCACGAGCATGAATAACAGTTGCGATGCTATTTGGCATGGACTGGACAAGTTTCTGGATGTAGGTAACATCAGTGTTCAGCCACTCCAGCCCTGAATTTCTTAGTCATTATTCCAGGTAATCCCACATATTAAGAGGATTCACATCTGGGGTTTTGCAGACAAGTCCAGATTTTTGAGTGCTCCTGAATATTCATCACACCAATCAGTCACATTTGCAGCCCTGTGAGATTTGTCATTTTGGAATTCAGGATAGGAATGTTATGTTCCTGGGTAAGATAATGAGTAAAAGGCAAAACCTGGTTGTCCAGCAATTCAATGTAGGTACCAAAGGACCCAATTCCATCTAATTAATACATCCCCAGAACATCACAGGAGCTCTTCTAGCTTGACCACACTGCACACAGTCCTCATTGAAGATCAGAGCAGAAACAACACTCATCTGACAAGATAACATGTTTTTATTCATTCATTTTCTTATCTGCTTAATCCTGGATAGGGTTGCAGGAGAGGCGGTGCCGAATCGGCGGCATAGGGTGTAAGGCAGGAACAACCCTAGAGTAGACCGAAGTGGGCACAGAGAGGACTAGCAAACTCCACTCAGAAAGGACCCAGACCGCTCCACTTGGGATCGAACCCAGGACCTTCTTGTTATGAGGTGACAGTGTTATCCACCGAGCCACCCTGTTTCTAGCCATGAACAAACCTATTTTTGTGTTTTCCCGTCTACTGTAACCAGGCAACTTGATGAGTAGTAGTGAGCCTTTTGTATGCCATTCTGCTCCATATGTTTATGGTACACAGTTCCCAGCGGAATATTCTGTCATAAATTGGATGTGAAGGACCTACGATGACTTCTGGAAGCAATTCTTGCCTGGAAGAGAAGCGATTTTTATTCACAAGTTGCCAAACACGCCACTTTCGTCTTTCGTCTTTCGACCAAATTTTTACGGCCTTTGATTTAGAAGCCTGGAGCAGAATGTTGGAGACTGATAGGGTAGGTGGAAACATATGAAAAAGTCATGTTGAAAGTCACTGAGGAGTTCAGTATAGCTCGTACATTCATGCATTCATGTAAAATGTTACTCAAGGAACACAATTCAAAGTAATTATGGACAACAAAATTCTCTATATAATGGTATGTTGTACAGTGTACAACTTTATATTGCATCAGTATACTGCATACTCAACATTAAGGCTCCACTATCTTTTTTTAGTCTGCACATTTGTTATGTTGTTTTTGCTCTAGGAGGTGTATAAGCTTTTTGAAGTGATGATTGAAATGAGAACTGAAGATACATGAGTTGCTTCAAGCATTGAAGCCAGTCAAAATGCTCTTCATGGTGAATCTCTCAAGGGTGCACATCCATTTCTATCGATTAAAAAAAAGCCCCACTAAATATAAACAGATGGCTTCATATACCACATTCACTTTGTCTTGTTGACAAAGAGAAACATTCAGCATTTGTGTCTCTGCTCTTTGAATTTGATATTATACAACAGACATGAATAACAGAGACAGATACAGATGGATCAAACTCCAAGGTGAAATGTCTTCTGAGGTGATTTCCGCACAAACTGAGCGGTGTGTTGATAATGATCAGTGGAACTGAAGAGCTTGCTGAATCCATCTGCCTCTTGAAAGGGAATGCAGCTCACATGAGCTGCTAAGTGCTGGTGAATGACCGAATGTTAGATCACTGGAGCTTAACGTGACATGCTGGGGAAGCAAGCAGGACCTGTCATTTGCCACCAAAGTAGCCTACAGCGACCCAGAGGCTCTGCTTGTGTAACACACACATTTTGCCCACAGGCAAGTTCCCTTTTCTCATATCCTAACTCATTTTATCTGTTGCATGATCTGATGTCTAATGCTATCATGCAGGCCCTAGACGCTTATGAAATGTCATGAAAAAGCTCAGTTTGGTAAACAAGGAATAGTACAGGAGACATATAATGGGATGACTGTTTACATGTGTGTATGGATATTACACATATACAATGGTACCTCGGTTCTCATCGCTAATTCGTTCCAGAACGCTTGTCGAGAACGGAAAACCACAAGTACCGAGCAAATTTTTCCCATAAGAAATAATGTGAATTTTTCCATTCCAGACCCCCAGAAAATCTACACTGGATAAGGCATTATATGCATTAATATGCATTAATACACTGATGTGTGTGAGGAGTGTTTGGTAGAGCGATCTATACTGTATCATAGAGGAGATTATGAGGAGTAATGAGAGGAGGAGGAGCCTATGTCAAGTAATGATAAGTAAGTTAATGTTTAA
>JAJAGP010005891.1:0-27701 GCA_025084515.1 Ancistrus triradiatus | reverse complement strand
AACCCGGTGCGCTTTATGTATGAAAATATACCCGTTAGCAGCCGATCGTTGATATTGCGTCTTATAATCCGGTGCGCTTTATAGCCCGAAAAATACGGTAAGTAGATAAATAAATATTTGGCAGTCAATGTTGACGTTAAATAAATCAGTACATCTAAGACACTGCAGTATCTTGGCTATTTAGTCGATACCGATACACTACAGTGTCACACATAGCACTGATAATATGGTAATAATATGGTATATGGTTTTCAGACAGTGTCAAGATCGAAGAACATGCAATTTCGAAGAACGCATCATGGACGTTGTGATACATACCTGTAAATTTAACCACACGAGGCAATGTATCTATCTGAATTAGGTCGGTCATAAAAAGGCAAAGATTCTGATCTCTGTTTAGTCTATTTTTTTATAATTCAACATATGTTCTTTTGTTGAATTATTCATGCAGCCTTTCTTTAGGCGTAGCTTACTGATTTAGAAAGCGTAGGCTCTGAGGCAGCACAGGCTAAGTAGAAGAAAGGCTTAACGGCACAAGCTTCAGCTCTATTTACAAATATTTGAATAATGTGCTTTTCCAGATGTATGTAAAAATCATCTAGGGACAAAAGGCTTCCCTTTGGTCAAAACCATGCCAATCATCAATGCTTTAAAGGCTTTACAGACTCCAGATTACAATTATTTGCATTTTATCACCACAGTGGTGTGATTTATTAGTGTAAATAGTAAGGGTGTAACAATAGTCAAGTCAGATTTATGTCTATAGAGAATTTTACAATTGAGCGTTGTCTCAAAGCAGCTTTACAGTTTTAGATTATATTCTAATATCTAAGGCCAATCCCAAAATGAGCACACCTACGGCAACAGTCCCTAAATGTTATAAGGAAGAAACTTTGGGAGGACCAAGACTCAGAAAGGGACCCATTCTTCTTTGTCAATGTTCTTTATCTATTTTCAAAACAATAGGGAAAATAGATAAAGAATATTGAATAGAATAACATAATTTGCATATAAGCATTACGTAGTTAGTCCGGTACAGAGTCACTGGAGGATATTTTGTCCTTAGTGGGAATGTTTTGGTGGCATGGCATCCTTGGTCCCCTGGAGGAGGGAGAGAGTTACTACGGTCTGTGGTGATGAAAAAACAGCTTGGGTGGAGCTGAAGTAGAGGAACATCTAGTTTGGGACTGGAACGGAGGAACGTGTTGGTGTGTGGGGCTGGAACTGGTACCAGAACACGAGTTCTGAGAGAAAGAGAAAATGTAGTTAGTTATTGTTAAGTGGACAGAGTTTAGTAACAGAACACAATTGTACCACTGATACTAAGTGTAGCATGAGACTCTGGCAGCATAACTATAGCAGCATAGCTAGAAAGGGGACATGCACTCTGCTTACAATTCAATTATTGATTCAGTTTGTTTTTCTGAAGTGGCAGCAATGCAGAACAAAATCCACATTTCTTGAATAAGCTTTTTAAACCAGAAACGTTAGTCCCCTGCAATTAACAGAAATGAC
This sequence comes from Ancistrus triradiatus, assembly GCA_025084515.1. NCBI lineage: Eukaryota > Metazoa > Chordata > Actinopteri > Siluriformes > Loricariidae > Ancistrus > Ancistrus triradiatus. Next base: position 26,186 of record JAJAGP010005891.1, on the reverse strand, counting down.
TAGAAACAGGTTTCAAATTGCAAATAAACTGTTCTGTTGTTGCTTCAGCATATATTAAATAACGGAGTGAAAACCTTTTTATTATTTCTGAAGAATAATTCAAAATAATGTGTACTTTTCTTGGTCAAAAAATTAAAAAACAAATCTTCAGAAAAAAATTTGGTTTAAATGACTGTGGTAGCCTAGGGGGTAAGGTACTGGACTATGGACCAGAAGGTCCAGTGTTCAAATCCCACCTCTGCCAAGCTGCCACTGTTGGGTCCTTGAGAAAGACCCTTAACCCACAATTGCTTGGATTGTAAGATTGTACCAATTGTAAGTCGCTCTGGATAAGGGCCTCTGCTAAATGCTGTAAATGTAAATGCTTATGGGAGCATGACATAAGATCACTCCCTCTGGTGCTCAAAAAATGCAATTGCATTAGATGACATCCTTAATCTCTTCGATAATTCAACATGCGTACTTTTATTGAATTATGTGTGCAGTCTTTCTTTAGGCATAGCTTACTGATGTAGAAGGCGTACGCTCTGAGGCAGCACAGACTATATTTACATATATTTGAATAATGTGCATATGTAAAAATCATCTTCCCTTTTGTCAGAACCATGCCACTCATGTTTTAAAGGCTCCAGAATACATATATTTGCATTTTCTGACTGTGATGATGTGATTTATTAGTGTAAGTACTAGAGGTGTGACAATAGTCAAATCTGATTTATTTCTGTAGCACTTTTTACAATGGAGCATTGTAATAATATAAGTATTATTATTAATAATGATAATTATACTAATAATGAAAAGAATAATATAAAGTGTATATAATACTTTTATAATAAAATATATAATAAGTAATAATAAGTAAATTCAAAGTTTAAATGCTTATTGGGGCATGACATAAGATCGCGCCCTCTGCTGATCAACAAATGCAATTGCATTAGATGACATCCTCAGTCTCTCGAGTGCACATAGACATTTTTGCATTGCGATGCATCATCGCCTAGTAAACAGACAGTTATTGGACAGTGAAATCCAAATATGTTTATACTGTATGTATATATGTCTATTATCACTGTCAGATCCAACTACTACCATCACTGTAGTTTTACTGTAGTAGTTTTTCAAGGTACTACACAGCCATACGAGTGAACAGTATAAACCAACATAATGCAAATTCTGCTTTTTATAATTCAATAGCGTTATTTTCATCGTGTCTTGTTTGCTGCTTCATATTTCATTGCGACTTCTCTGACAAAGGGCTGCCAGAAAAACTTCTGAAATGCAAACTATTTGTTTTATTAGCTCCTTTTGTAAGAAACAGCATGTGTGCACCATGCAACAGTGTGTTAGTGTCTGTATGCAACAGAACCAGATGCAGAGGAAAGGTGTATGAGCAAGTGTCCATCTTTTACTGCCCTCACTAAGTGGTCCACATCAAAATATGTTCACGCCAATGCATTATTAACTAGTGTTTTGATAGCCCTATATTTAGAAACATGCTTTTGGTTAGTTAATGTCACATTTTAAAAATGAATGACATTTATCACAGATACTGTAGAAGAGAAAAACCTCAGGGTTGTTTCAGCTCTGAGTTTTTAGTTAAATCTCTTTGTTTTCCATGTCACCACTTAATTATAAGAGTCCTGCATGGTTTGTGTGGTGAACATGCAGTGGAGAGAAAAGGCATTACTCTGAGAAAAGGCTTAAGAGGAGGACACTTACCTTCCTGTTCTCTCCTGAGGCCGAGAGTTCAGCATGGAGTCAAGACGTATGACCACCCGCTTTTCTTTTCTCTCACCCCTGTAATTGCATGTTAGGATTGGAACAAGCAGTACTGCCCCGAGAATATCAATTAGTGCCTCATAATGAGAACAGTCTGTGAAGAAAGACCAGAAACAAAGCTAGGAGAAAAGAAAATGGGAAGAAAACAGATTGAAAGCAATAATGAATGAAGGAAGGAAAGAAAGAAAGAAAGGATGAATGAAAGAAGGAAAATGAGAAAATCAGTTCAAGAGAATGAAAGGAGGAGAGAAAAAATGGTAAAAAAGAAAGGGGGAAAAAAAGACCTGGTGAATAAAGAATGAAAAATGAAACCAAAATAGTTAGAGAAAGAGAAGGCGGGAAAGAAGCAAAGTGAAAGCGAGGGAGCAAAAACTGACGTGCAAAGAATTGAAAGCAATGATGAATGAGGGGAAGAAAGAAAACGAGAGAAAAAGAATTAGATCAAAGTAAGTAGAAAACAATAGAAATTCAGAAAAAAAAGACCTGATGGGGAGGAAAAAGAGGAAATGAAAGAACAAAAAGCGAGAAACAAGATGACAGAATGACACAAAGTAAGGAAATGGAAAATGTAAAAGAAAAATACATTCATAATCTTGTACAAAAAATGCAAGAACAAATAGAAGTATATTTGTTCTAAATACTAAAGGAAATGCAGTAAAAATAAGAAAAATGAAGAAAAGCAAGAAAAGAGTTGTGAGAGTGGGCAAAAAGATGTAGAATGTTTCAATAAAAAAACAAAAATAAATGAAAAAAAGAGGAAAGGGAAATAAGGAAAGGAAATGACAGAAGTGTAGGGACATTGTGGGGATATAGAAAAACAACACGATGAATGGAAGGAAAATGGTAGAAGAAAAAATATGAGAAGAAGGAATGAAAGAGAAAAGAAATACAAGCACAGTGTATGGTCTGGTTAAAATTCTGTAGAGACTCCACTTGACCTAAGCTGAAATGGAGATTTGGAATAAGCACTTTTCTTTTTGGAGGTTAATATCTTTATCCTGCTCTCAGGTGGATGATTTGTCTTTCTTAGGTCCTGTGTTCTCTCTGTCGTTCCGCTGGTGTTGTTTTGTTTTCATCCTCTGACTTTTAGTGTGTCTTTATTTCCTTTGCTTTGTTTCTATCTCTTCAGCACACTCTCTCGTTTCTGTTCTTCAATACTTTTTCACTGCTAGAAGAGAAGCAAACAAAAAAGAAATACAAAACAGAAAAAAACAACAAGGAAATCTATTTATAGCTGCATGTGTTCCCTCAAGTGCTCTGCTGAACGTGTGTGTGTGTGTGTGTGTGTGTGTGTGTGTGTGTGCGTGCGTGTACACCAACTTATTGTACTTCCTTCTCTCTTACTAACGATGGTCATAATTGAATTGCATGTTTTCTGACGTTAGCATGATGTGCAGGACCAGCTGTAATTCAGCACAGTTTCTACTCCTATGTTTACTTCATACTCATGGAGTTGATCTCAGTGTTCCTGAACCCTGTGTGTGTTTTCACTGCAGGCCGAGTCGGAGGGCTTCTCTCATTTCCACCTGTACGTCTGTGCCGCCTTCCTCATAAAGTGGAGGAAGGAGATTCTCTCCATGCTGGACTTCCAGGTACTCAGACCTTTGAATGAGTGGATGGGTGTACAGTTGGATATGTGTGTGGGGTGTAGATGGATGAGGTGGTTGCGTGTATATGGACGTGGTGGATGTGTGTATTGTATGTGGAAAAGGTGAAGTTGGATGTGTGGATGGAAGAGAATATAGATAGGAGTGAATGGGTCTGGGTGGATAATTGAATAAGCTATGGGTGAGTCTTGGATGGATGCGTAAAGGTGTGCGAGAGAGAGAGAGGTATAGAATGAATGAATGAAGGGGTTTGTGTGGGGATGTAGATTGAGGTGTGTGGATAGATGGAAAGGCGCTGTGGATGGATGGTTGGAGGGATGGTTGGGCTGTGTCGATGGATGAGCTGTGTGGATGGATGGATGGGTTTTATGAAGATAAGGATGGGCTGTGTGGATGAACGAACGGAAGGAAAGGCTGTGTGAATGAATGGTCTGCATGGATGGATGGATTGTGTATGGATGGGCTGCGTGGATGGGCTGCATGTGGATGGATGGTTGGGCTGGGTGAACAGATGGGCTGCATTGATGGATGGGCTGTGTGGATGGAGGGGGATACATGGATGGAGGGATGGCTCGGCTGCATGGATGGAGGCATGAATGGATATATGGGCTGCCTGGATGAATGGGTTGCATGAATGAATGGATGGATGTTCTGTGTAGGTGGGCTGCATTATTGGAGGGATGGATGGGCTGTGTGAATAGATGAAAGGATGGGCTGTATGGATGGATGGTATGGAAGGAGGAGTGGAGAGACTGAATGGATGGTTTGTGTGGCTGGAGGGATGGATGGATGGATGGACTGCATTAATGGAGGGATGGATGGGCTGTGTGAGTAAATAGAAGGATGGGCTGCATGGATGGATGGCTGGGCTGGATGGATAGATGGGCCATATCACTGGATGTAGGGCTGCATGGGATGGATGGATGGATGGATGGATGGGCTGTGTGGTTGGATAGATAAAGGGATGGATGGGTTGCATGGATGGAGGAATGGATTCGCTGCATGGATGGGCTGCATTAATGGAGGGATGGATGGGCTGTATGGGTGGATGGTATGGGTGGAGGAGTGGAGGGACTGAATGGATGGAGGGATGGATGGTTTGCAGGGATGGATGGATGGGCTGCATTAATGGAGGGATGGATTAAGGGCCTTGCTCAAGGACCCAACAGTGGCAGCTTAGCAGAAGTGGGATTTGAACCCTGGACCTTTTGGTCCATAGTCCAATACCTTACCCGCTAGGCTACCACAGTGGATGGATGGGCGGATGGGCGGGCAGGCAGTCGGGCTGCATGGATGGGCTGGGTGGACAGATGGGCCGCATCAGTGGATGGAGGGCTGCATGGGATGGATGGATGGGCTGTGTGGATTGAGGGAAGGCTGTATGGATGGGCTGTGTGGATGGATGGATGGATGGGTGGGTGGGTGGGTGGGTGGATGGATGGATGGATGGGTGGGTGGGTGGGTGGGTGGGTGGATGGATGGATGGATGGGCTGCATGATTGGGGCGTGAGTATATATGAATGGGATAGGTTGTATGGATGAGGCCTGTTTATGGATGGATGAGGTGTATGAGTAGATAGGTATGTATGGCTGATTGCATGAATTGGTGTTGAGCTTTCTGATCGGATGGATGAGTGTGTAAGGTTGTCGGGTGTGAGAAGTGAGTGCGTGTCTGTAGTTGTGTAGCTGTCACACACTCTGCACTGATTAGAGTAATTGGGCCTGCGGTAAGCGTGATTGCACAAACTGCATTTCACACACCAGCGCGTCGGCTGATCTTCTCGTTCCTCGCCCCGTCTCTCTTCGCTCTCGAATTCTCTAATGAATCCTGCGTTGTTGCGTCAGAGCAGGATGCTAAGCACGCATCAGAGCGCCTTTACATTCTCGCCTCGCGTCGTGGTTTAAAGAACGGCAAAAAGCGTTCGCGCTTCAGACTTTGATTCGAGCTGAAAATCGGAATTGTCAAGACGCCAACAGTGGAAGTTTGCGATTCTCTCTGCGCTCGACATCCGCTGATCTGATGCCTTTTAATTACGCTCCGCCGACACTCGTTCCTCTTGTGAATATGCCTTTCCGTCTCGTTCAGGGCCTGCTGATGCTTCTGCAGAACTTACCCACCATACACTGGGGCAACGAGGAGGTGGGGTTACTCCTGGCCGAAGCCTACAGACTCAAATACATGTTCGCTGACGCTCCCAGCCACTACAGAAGATAAGAGCGCTGTTCGAGGTGCTTCCTCTCACTTCCCTCCGGCGCACTCTTCATCCTGGCTGACTGAGATCCACGCTGGACGGGAAGCGATGAGATTGTGAATGTTATCACGCTGCAGGTCGCCGTCTGCACATCTTCTCAGCATTGCTTTGGATTTTTATTCAGGTTTTTATTATTATAGACTTTGGGTTGTTTTATGATTTGTTTTTACAATTCTTTTCAAAGAGTTCCTGCATGGAGCTCCATCTGCTCCCACTGGAATGGAGCCATCACTTTGGCCCCCATTTTCACATGATCTGGTCATCCGTCTTGTATCTGGATTGCATCCGGATAAGGTTTCAGTCACATGAATTGCAACCACACTTAAGTCGAATGCTCTGATTCATGAATATATATGTAAATGAACTCCTAACACTGGACCACCCACTCCATGTGTTTTTTTTTTTATTTGAGAAAGATTTGTTCTATATCAAATATCATGATTTACCTACAGGTATGTGCTGCAGAACGTCTGATCGCACTTACGTCTGTGGTCTGATAAGGTTACTGTCCTTATTATTGAGGGTATTAACCTTTATTCATATACACTGGTACCTTGGTTCTCGTCATTAACTCGTTCCAGAAGGCTTGTCAAGAACCAAAAACAACAAGCAAAGTTTTGCCATAAGGAATAATGTAAATTCGATTACTCCGTTCCAGACCTTCAGAAAATCCACACTGTAGAAGGCATTATATGCAAAAATGGAGTTGTATTGTCATGTTCTCCCTGATTTATGAAGGGGACACATTCCGACAAGTCCATCATAAGTTAGATGCATCATGAACCGAGCAGTTTAAAGTGTGTTTGGTGTATCATAGCGAAGACGAGGCTGGAGTAGGGTTCTTATTTGCATTTTCTGGTCCACCTTAAATAACTGCAGTTACATTATGGTGTAGCTGGAGATTCAGCCTAGTGAGAAGTAATGATAAGTTAATGTTTTAAACACTTGCAATAACTTGGTTATCCAAAATTAACATTTTATAATAAACTGTTGAAAAATCTCATGTAATTTGGTGAGTAATGGATTGAAAGTGAAAAGTAAAAGCAAAACACTTACTCTATTGGTGAACTCAGGACGCTCGGATAGCTGCTAATGCTAACTGTTGCCTGTCTTTTGGAGCTTGGCTTCTATAAACTAACCTTTTTAGGAACATTGGAGATTTATTTGCACTAAGAATACAGTACTGTAGATGTAAAACTAAAGAAAAACAGGATAAATGCAGCGGAGATCTTCTTTGAGCAAGGCTATTGTGAACCTGAATCACTGTACTGAGTTTTGAGACAACTTTAGGCTAAAACAAGTGGCGTGGCTCGAATCGTACAACTTTTTATAGTCAAAATGCAACAAGAACCCAATTCGGACAAGTTCCGACGTGGTAGAGAACCAAGGTTACTACTGTATTACATTGTGAGATGCATTACTGAATTACATCATAATCACAGATGTAACAGTGCAGAAGGTTTTATTAAACACAATGTAGAGAAAATGAGCCCTTAACTCTGACAACAGATGAAGAATAAGGCGTGTGAGTAACACCAGTACTGTGTGTGTACAGTATCTTAGCTATTTAGTAAATACTGCTATGCTTACATTATACCATATTGCTTTGCTCTATATGTATGTAGTATATCTAGTGGTGCTTGAAAGTTTGTGAACCCTTTAGAATTTTCTATAGTTCTGCATAAATATGACCTAAAACATCATCAGATTTTAACACACAAGCCCTAAAAGTAGATAAAGAGAACCCAGTTAAACAAATGAGACACTTGCTTTCAGTATCGGTGGTGTTTTTTGGAGAGCAGTGGCTTTCTCCTTGCAACCCTGCCATGCACACCATTGTTGTTCAGTGTTCTTATGATGGTGGACTCATTAACATTAACATTAGCCAATGTGAGAGAGGCCTTCAGTTTTGCTTAGAAGTTACCCTGGGGTCCTTTGTGACCTCGCCAACTATTACACACCTTGCTCTTGGAGTGATCTTGTTGGTCGACCACTCCTGTTGAGGGTGACAATGGTCTTGAAATTTCCTCCATTTGTACACAATCTGTCTGACTGTGGATTGGTGGAGTCCAAACTCTTTAGAGATGGTTTTGTAACCTTTTTCCAGCATGATGAGCATCAACAACTCTTTTCTGAGGTCCTCAGAGATCTCCTTTGTTCGTGCCATGATACACTTCCACAAACGTGTGTTGTGAAGAGCAGACTTTGGTAGATCCCTGTTCTTTAATAAAACAGGGTGCCCACTCACAGCTGATTGTCATCCCATTGATGGAAAACACCTGACTCTAATTTCACCTTCAAGTTAATTGCTAATCCTAGAGGTTCACATACTTTTGCCACTCACTAATATGTAATATTGGATCATTTTCCTCAATAAATAAATGACCAAGTATAATATTTTTGTCACATTTGGGACAAAAATGCGTTCTCTGTCTACTTTTAGGACTTATGTGGAAATCTGATGATGTTTTGGGTCATATTTATGCAGAAATCTAGAAAATTCTAATTGCTTCACAAACTTTCAAGCACCACTAAGTACAAATATTTAAAATGGCATTTGGGCAACGTCAAGATCACGTAACGTGCAGTTTCACAGAACATATCATGGACATTAACCGAGGCATACCCATGATGTCTTACAGTTTGCTTAAACATAGAAAGGCACCAGCTTCAGGAGTTAATGCTTAGACTGTTAAACGTGGCTGTTAACGTAGTTAATTCCGTACCATGTGCGGTGCCCAGGTCAAATTGGGCATGAAAGAGCAAACCGTTAGGAGACGATTTTTTATTTTGGACAGTAATATCTGTCCAAATCGAAGAAACTGGGTTATTGGGTTTACCAGCTCTGTGATTTTTGCCCGTCCATGCAGGAGAGAATGATTTGTGCTAAGCGTTTACACTTGTTTAAGTGGCTACAGTGCATCTCAAGTCAACTCTTGAAGTGGTTTGAGGTAGTTTTCGATTCCAGTCAGATATCAACATGTCCTGGGGAGCATTTGTACACACATTTTTAATTTTTAATTTAACTCCTATCTGGATGTAATCCTGATACTCAAGACTCTTGAACCATCGTAGTGGAAAGGGGGTCACCACATTTTGCTGTTACCACTCCAAGTGTGTGCTGTTTTGTGTGTCTTCTTGCTGTATTACCCTGTGTTTACACTGGAAGTGATTATTTGAGTTTTTCCTCTCCTTTTTCTCTGCACAATTCCATGATTTCACTGAGGAACAGACCACACTCGCTGTTTTTGTCAGCAACAGTAATGGCTGACAGGTGCTGCTGTGGCAGTGGCAGCGAGATGATCCTTCATCCCTCCTTTAGACACGGCCAATCTTGTCTTTGTAGCAAATGACTCTGCAAATGTCTTAGGCCACCATTAAGATTAGATGTACCATTTTATTATAATTTTAGCAAAGGTATAATTACTGTATATAATTTTCTTAGTGTCTTAATTAGGATAGAACCAGAAAATACAGGAAATTTGTATGCAGTATTAAAAAATGGAAAAACCTGAGCAATAGGGTTGCCAAGTTGATTCTTTTACAGTCTAAAGAAGCTTGATCAGCAATGGTGTTAGGTAGCAGCCAAGAAACCACTTTTTTTGGAAGGGGAACATGGTGAAAAGGCCAAGATATGCTAAAGCTCACAAACGTTAGAATGAAGATCAATGGAAAAGAGTACTATGAAGTGATGAGTTCAAGTGTGAAATTTTTCGTTCTAATCGTCAACAATATATATTGCCATTTCACCACAGCTAAAACAACAAATCTAATGGTGGCTTAGGACTTTTGCACAGTACTGTATATTTCCACACACACTGTATATTACTCATCACTTGTGTGTGTGTGTGAGATTGTGTTATGCAAGGACCTGTTGTGAGAAACCTGCTTAGAGTGGATGCACAATGCGGATGTAGAAACGATGAAATGATTAATTCAGAAAACCTGAAACGAAAATTCACACCCCGCTGAATGTTCCTAATCAAAGTGTTGCTTTTATGCCAATGTGGGATCAGCACCTCTTAGCAAAAAACAGCCCCTGGTCATTTAGAGAGCGTCCAAACTGATCCCAGATCAGTGTAAATTCATGTAAATCAATGTATTTCATCTAGATTCATTGCTATTTATTTCCCATCTCTAACAATGCAGATTTTAAAAGATGTATTCATGTGAAAATGCAATCTGATTTATGTTTGCACATTTTACTGCAGCTCTTTAATCTTATTCCCTTTGCGCGTACGCACTTGCTGCCGTATGTACAAATTGGCTGTTGTAATTCTATATAATGCCATAAGAATTTGAAATTTGACCATTTACGATTACAGGATTGCTCCTCATGACACCCGACCATGTATAATGCCTTAGGCAGAGTGCATATATAACCTGTTATAATTCTATAGTCACGTTTTGATGGTCATCAACACCTATGGTACTCTATGGCGTCTATGTAAAGTCAAATAACGAACATTATCACAGGACATTGAAGTGGTGCAAACCTGTATGCTGGGCAAAACAAATGGTCCAAACCTAAAATTGCAAAATTTTTTACTTTTAATGGTCTGAACAGCAAATAATTGGTCAGGAAATTAGCAAGAATAAAACAAATGGATAAGGTAACTTATTATGGGATAGCATTTGCCTTTATTTATTTTTTATGTTTAGTTTTGTTGGTAAATTTGCAGACAGCTTTTTACACAAAGAAGATTGAGTGTTGTTCCGCTCAATGGTAATGGCTTCAAACAGTTAATAAGTAGGTACTGTTTTCCAGTTAGTTTGTGTTTAATGTGAGACCAAATATTCTGTATAGGATTTAAATCTGAATTCTGACCAGGCCAAAACATGAGCCTGATGGACATGTTCTCAAGCCACTTCTTGGTGGTCTTCGCTGTGTGATCAGGAGCATTGTTTTGTTGAAAAATAATATGCTGGTGCCTCTTTAGAAAAAAATATTGGCGCTAGAGTTTATTAATGCCACAAAACCACATAGAGCGCTGATATGCACTTATTCAAAATCCTGCCTACAAGCACTAGAAATCCTCTCTCATAATCACCCAACAATAAACACCATCCTGGACAAAATTCAAACCCTCACCAGACGAAATGATGATATAATTTTTCTGCTGGATCCTGGGACATTGCAGAAGATCACCAGATCTCAAACTCCTACCAATGGAAGCAAAACCTCTACATCAAGAGTATAAGGAAATGGGATACACAGAACAGAAACAGACTGTATGAAATGTGTCCCAATAATAGCACCCTACCGAAAACTCAATTAGAAAAGTGTGAGGACCAGGTCATATACTCTAGGTACTCTAGCACCTGCACTTGATAAGGGGAGAAGATCGCTCTGTCTGCAGGTCTTGCCTTATACCTCTCTCCATTCAACACTTGACAGACTACATGAAAGGCAAACACTTTCTGTACCCAACTCAATGAGAGAGATCTTCAGTGAAATTAAAGCAGATGTAGCACTTGTGCTCCTTGCAGACATGAGACTGAAGCCACACATCTAAAGCCCAACACCAAAGGAAATCCACAAATAAGATAACCCCCAATGTACTGTGAGTAATCTACCAACCGATCCTGCCATGAATGTAACCTGTGTGTAAACATGGCATTAAAACATCAAATCAAATGAAAGCAAATTGTGGGAAGCTAGCCTTTCTGTAAAATGTTCTCTGTACTCTACAGCATCAATTGACTTTTCACAGTGAAGCAGCTCACCAGTACTAGCAGCTGAAAGAGCTCCTCACACCATGACACCTCTAACTCCATGCTTAATGCTAGTAGAGATGCATTCACTGTTGTATTTCACGCCAGGTTTTCACAGCTCAAATCATGATTCAACAGTCCACATGACTCTGCTGAACCACTCTGAATCAAACTTTCCATATTCTGAGAGACTTTTCTGTCCTTGATGTTTTTCGTAGACAGCAGCGGCTTTTTAACACATTGTCTAGACACAAAACCTGCATTAGACAACCTTCTCATTATTGTTCTTCTCAAAAGCGTCTTGTTTTCTGAGGCCTCGGATTCTGCTGACAGTTTTTGAAGGCTTTTTTTCCCCTGACTGCTACTTCTCCGTCATCTCTGTTTGAAGAGGTTTTTTGACTTCCAGATTATTTCTGTCTGGCAACGTCACCTGTTATTTCACCTGTTCTTGACCTGTTCTCCTAATAGCTGATAGTGAAGCAAGGATTTACTGTGTGGGTACTGAAAATATCTGAATAGCCGCAGTAGGCCTGACAAAGTCTGTGGCAGCAACCTATATAAGATATTTAGCTTTTTTTGGAGCAGATTTTCTCATTCATTTACCTTGGGACTCATGAGACTACATATTGTACATCTCTACCTTTTAGATCTCTGTCACTCTTGGTTCTGTTTAGCTACATCAGGTGTAGTAGACTACCAACTAATGACTAATCTTTTAAGACAAAAAACAAGACGGGAGATATTTTGGAGAATTTTCAACACCAAGCACGTGTTGGTTTGAATTTTTTAATCTTTTAAACAAATTTAAATCATTTCATGATTTTATCTTTGCGTACAAGAAAACTGTAAGTGAATTTCCCTGTTTCCAGCTTTTCCCCCCCAGCAGTGACGAGCTCTTGCTAATTTCCCAACCAATGATTTGTTGTAAGGACCATTAAAAGCTTAATATTTTGCAGGAATATCTATTCAGCATTTTTATGAATAGGATGTATTCAGAGATTAATTGGGTCATGCCATTTAATTTGGGTCATCACATTTAATCAGGTTTCTAACCATCCTGTTGATGGTTTTTGGAATACAAGAAAAATGTCTTGTGTAGAATTCATTGAGCTAGAACTTTAGACTTTTCTTTGTCCATTGAAGTAGGATAGGTTTGCCTACTTTATGAACCTACCTAATTATATGAGGTACCATACAATTCCCAACTAGCTCATCTGACCCCATCCAGGTTGAAGGAACCACCTTAGAACCCCAGAGCCATTGAACTCTTTATAGCACAGCATTTGCACTGACATGACAGAAGCACACAATTCAGAAAACAGGAGTATACATTACTGCTTGGTTTATTTCAAACTAGGCTAGATAAGGACTTCTCTAAGAGCGTAAGCTATCTCAAGAGGATTTTCCCCAGCCACTGTCACCTCTGGCTTGCTCATTCAAATGGTAAATCAGCCCGTGTCACTAGCATTACGTTGTCACTCCTGTGCAAATGGTCAAATAGTCAAATATTCAGATGGTCTGCAGTCAGGAATTGGAAACCTCCAAAGTTTAACTATTTGCGCTGTATGGCCAAAAGTATGTGGACCCCCCCTACTAATTAGTAATCTCTGTTATTTCAGTCACCATCACTGCTAACAGGTTTATAATATGAAGCATACAGTTATGGAATCAGCATAGACAATGGTAGTGGAATGAATTAACTCTGTAGCCCTGCCTTTCTGAAACAAATGCATAAAGAAATGGTTTGCCAACCTTGGTGGACAACTTGGATGACCTGCACAAAGCCCTGATATAAATCCATCAGACACCTATGAGATGAACAGGATACCACCAGTAAGCCAGGGCTATTGCTGACCTCACAGCCATGTTCCAAAATCTAGTGTAAAGGCTTCTGTAGCAACTAACCAGGCACTGTCCATTCTTACATCTATGTTTTTGGGTGTAATTTTTGGTGTCCCCAAACTTTTGCTCATAACTGGAAACTCAGTGCATTGCTTTTTAACATTGCTTATGGGGTAGAAATCACTCCAAGAAAACAGATCACTGACACTGGTTTGATGTAACTGTCATACATCTTCATCATGATTCATTTACAAGGTACACTGGAATGTTTTTTGTATTATTATTATTAATTGTTATTATTAATTGTTCTGTTTGTCCTGTACAGTTTGTTGCATTGTTCTTAAACGATGACCTGTCCAGTCCATAAATTCATCCTTGCAAGCCATTAACTTAAATGTTACATAAATAGTGGTCATTATGGCACCACTCCTTTTATGTGCTTCTTCAGATCTCTGTTTAATGAGACATTATGCAGTCGGGTTAAAGGGCTACGCTAGAGCTTTGGACATCTGCAGTGAATTTTCTTTGTGTTATAGAAAACTAAACAGCCTCTTTGAGAAACAGCGGGATCTAATTTTCGCTGTTTAAAATGGGCAGTTTGAGCACCACGTAAGCACTTTTCACAGCCTTCACGGCCAAATTAAACATTTCAGAGAAATCGGCTCTAAACACAAAGCATAATTTTATCCAAGGAAAATTGGCCTAAATTGGCATAGTGTGAGCCAGTTATTTCTCTGAAGGGCTGATTGAGGAGATGGTCAGATCGTTTTCTTGTTTCTGGCTTAGTTTGAAGGCTTCACCATGTGTGTGAAGGCTCTACCAAGTACAGCTCTGGAAATAAAATAATAAATTAAGAGACCACATTTATAGCTACATGTTTGGCAGCAATTCCATTCCAGTGTCTGATGAATTCCAACACAGACGCACCTCATTCTACTTAATGAGCTACTGATTAGGTGATCACCTGAACCAAATCTTATTGATTAAGCAAATTTACAAGACACATGAAAGCTGTGAGGGAAATATAGATTTCTGAACTGTCCTAAGTAATAACATTAGTATTGCTTTGTTAAAATTGAATATAAACTTGTTTCTTTGTATTATTATTTGTAGTATTAATCAAGGTCTCAAAACACTGCAACCTCTTTATTTTGTCCAGTTTTCATTTATAGCAAAAAATGCTCTTGACATTGCTGCAAATAAATATTTTTAATTGGAATTTAGCAGTAATTTATAGAATAAAACAAACATGCTCCAGAGAAAACTTCTCAACCAGAGAAACTGGTCATTTTTCAGTGGTCACTTATTTTTATTTTTTTCCAGAATTGTATATTAATGTCTTGTTTAAAGTTACCCAGAGCATTTTGTACAATAAACAAAATGGTTCCACAAAAATCATTATATAGTTGAGATCAATTGGGATTCCATGAATACACACATTGCAAATGCTCTTAACACACCATACTTTGGCTCCCGCAGTTGCAAAGTGGAACATGATTGATGGTGAATGGAACTTGATGGTTTAATTCTTACAAGGATACAATCCAGATGCAATAGGCATGAAAAGGCTAAGTTCGAATGGGGTTTTTGATTTTGTAATGCAATAACAATTGCACAGAGGAATGGACTAAGCTCAGCATATCTGTACCATCACCTTGACTGGCAGGTTGGGCACTGCTTTATAACCCCTGGAGAAATTGTGGAATCACCACACTGCCAAACCTTGTTCACCCAGGTTTTGCACTTTGTATCAACAAAAAAAAATCACAGATATGTTACAAAAAAACCTTGTTAAATAGCTTTATGGCTTTATGAAGCATACCTCAAACAAATGAAATTATTTTAATTAATCTCATATTTTTTGCAGACCAAGTAGACAAAAATGTATGGAATCACTCAATGTTGAGGAAACAATTATGGAATCATCAGGAGAAAAAAATCACCATTAGTACTTTTTGCTCCTCTTCTGGCTTTTGTGACAGCCTGAATTCTTTGAGGCATGGACTTCATAAATGGAAACAAAATTGGCGAACAAAACCTTTCAGAAGTTTGCTACCTTGAGATTGAGATTATGATAGTCAGTGTCAAGTTGAACACATTATTTCACATGTGCTCTGTCACACAGGAATTTGGAGAAAGATTTGTATAAACACTAAGGACAGCTCTCAGGCTTCACTTTGATGAATCTGTAACAAGACACCATTTTGTGGGGTCATGCACACAGCCCAAAGCCATGAACAGAGCAAAAACAGAGGTTGTCAAATGTTCTTGATGGTATCAAAAGATTGACATTTTTGTACCTGGTGACAGCAAACCCCATCCTTTCCACCTTGAACCAAGTAGTTTTGCTTTAGCTTTTGACAAATCCAAGTCCCTGACCAAGTCATTTAATTCTGGTTGTGTTATCAGATGGGGATAATCAAGGGTTCATAGAGGGTTTTGGATCTGTGTCATTTTCCAAATCTGCTTTATGCCTTGTGCCATCGTCATCTGCCTCAGCTAGGCTCCATGTCTCTGGTGGCTTTGGTACTGGCACTGGTCTCATGGCAGATTGGTGTATTCAGTAGATTTATTATTTGTAGTAAAGAAGCCAGATACACTGGTCAGAAGTAACAGTCCATCATGTGATCTGTCTATTCTTGTCATATCAATGGGAATACGAATGACCTTAACTTCTGAGTACCTCTGAGCCAAGCTATCAGGTTGACTTGCATGTTCTGCAACAAATGTGATGAGACCAGGGTTGTTTTGCTCACCAATTTTAGTGCAGCTCGTAGGCCTAAGTGAAGTCATGGATGAATCTGATTGTTAGATCACTGTTGTTAAGAAAATATCCATAAATGTATTGAGATGTTTACAGTTTTTGGTAATTATTGCCAAATTGTCTCTCCATATTCATAGAAATAATTTGGGAGCATAACCTTTAATAGACCCATTTACAGTGCATGTAAAACTCAATTCTTAAGGGGATGATGCTCGTGATTCACACTGAGTGAACAAGAGTTGCTCAGATGCACATCTATAATGTTCTGATGTTAAGCTGTTAGTTATCCATTTACCTAAAGGAGGATACTTGAGATCATGTTATCTCTTTTGAGTGTTTTGCTGTTATCAGGTGGTTGTTATTGTGGCCGTCAGGAACCCTATATAGGCTGCCTAGGAAGGATACACTGCTCCATTTTTTTTGTGCCATATATTTACAGAAACAAGTGGCATTGTGGTGGTGCAGTGTTAAAGGTACTAGACTATTGACCAGAAGGTCCAGGGTTTCAGGTTTCAGCACTGCCAAGCTAGCACTCCTTGGCCCTTGGGCAGGGCTCTTAACTTACAATTGCCTGGATTGTATCTGTTGTAAGTTGCTTTGGATAAGAGCGTCTGCCAAATGCTGTAAATGGTGTGGATTAGACCGCTGGATCACTCACACTGATGTGAATTTGAGGCAATTCTATTTTCAGATCAGTTCCTTAAATGGCATAACCTCCACAGTTTCACGCTTTCACTTTTCTGCACATTCAAATGAATTTCGAACGAATTCAGTTCTGGGCCATTTCTTATGTTCTGGGTGACTTTAAAAGTCCTTTTATTAATAAACCAGACTGCGTTCAGCTCTCAAATGAGTTCCCCAGGGTGTAGTGTTTTCTCTGCTCATCCACACCATTCTGTTCAATAATGAATTGTAAAATTCACTGAGATGTATTGATGAACTCCAAGCCTTGACACCTGCAGTATGAGAAACTTGATTTTTTTTTTTTTCTTCTTCTTCCTACATGGATTAAACTGAGCAGCGGTAAGGACTTTATGATTTGTGAGAGGACTCGAGTTTTTTTTTTTCCCCTCCTTGGACTAGCCTTAATTTCTCCTCAGACTGGATTGGATTGTTTTAAGACTTGTTAAAATGTGTCTATCGGACAAAGCTGACGTGATGCCTTGACAATCCTCAGCCATATTTGTTCCTGATGTGAAAATGACTTAATTCCATTTTCCATGTGTGGCTTAATGATTGTTTGATACTGTGTATGTGATTTGGTGTTTAAACCCACACTGTGATGTTTTTTGAAGCCATTATGCCTAGCACTGCATCATCTGTTAGTAATTCATTACTGAAGGCCTGATTATTGTTCTGTAAACAAGGTGATTAGACTTGTTGAAACTGTTCCTTTTGCGTTATTGACTACAGACTCCTAGGGGTGCATGGGGATTTGGTGGGGGATTTGGTGCACAATTAATTTTTTTTTTTTTTTCTTTCTTTCTTTTTTTTCCATAGTTTAATTTTAAAATCAGTCAGTAATGGCTCGTCTGCCTGGGCTTCTGAGATGTTATGATGTTTATCTTGATTTTTGACCTTGGAAGCAAATGTAAGATGGAAGCACCCAATAAGCCAAAAATGGAAGAGCATGCCTTTCCTTTGGGTCTACAGCCTTTGAGAGACATGGAGAGATGTCAAATGTCTGAGACCAGTAGTGAAAATGCTTCTATTTCGCAATTTTCTTTAATTTAATTTAGCTATTTTTTCCCATTACAAATCATATAATCACCATAACAATTTCAGTGAAAAGTTACATTTTTGAAAAATTTACATGAATTTCAAAATTTATTAGTGTGCCACTACTGAAAAGTACGTAAGCACATTTGTGAAACTGACAGTTTCAATTCTTGTGTACCAAAGGTCTGAGTCCTATCCTTTCCATTGAAGTACCCTATAGGGATAGAGTCATAAAGGATATCTCCTTAGTACGTCCTAAACAAAAATGAGATCAAATGAAAAAAAAATAAAACTCAAGTCTCCTGTTCTCATTTTTCTCCTGCACAAAAAGTCCAGTAATCTCATTTGTATCTCTCCCTGATTTCTGAGCAGCAATCTCAGTAAAGACTCACATTAGTGCTTAGATCTGCTGCCACCTTGATTCTCATGTTTATTTTTTGCTACAAAAAAACTGAGCTTTCAAAATGATCTTGAACATCTCTCACCCATACCAGCTGTTTCTCTGGTTCAATCTGATGAGCTTTATGATAACTATAATCAAGTAATGACCATGCCTAAGCCAATTATTATATTGCTCTGCACTTTGTTTTTCCTCATTAAACATTGCCTTACGGCATTTGGGTGACTTAACTGTCTAACGCACTATCCCACCAGGACAGCGAGTCCAGTAGCCTACTAAGCAGGGTTAAACGTAAACAAAGCACTTTTAGGAATTTAAATATGCATGTCCACTGCTAACATTTCATACTTATCTGGTGGTGCTGTGCAGTGATGATACAGATGTGTGGATGCTGCTACTGTTTGATATGTGAAATGTTTGTCTAGAAGGTTGTATTAGATTTACTAAATTGATGAGATTACTCAGAAGATCCCAGAACTTAAATCAGTTCATCTGGACAATACTCATCTAAGTGAGTTCTTTAATCTCAGCTAGTTGGAAAACTTGCCCAGTATAATATTAATATATATAATATATTATACTGGGCAAGTTTTACATATATATATATATATATATATATATATATATAAATAAAGTGGGGGAAGTATTTAGTCAGTCACTGATTGTGCAAGTTCTCTGACTTAGAAAGATGAGAGAGGTCTGTAATTTTCAAAGACTTTTAAAGACTTTTCAATTTTCTATGGGGCTGAGGTCTGGAGACTGGCTAGGCCGCTCCAGGACCTTGAAATGCTTTTTACAGAGCCACTCCTTTGTTGCCCGAGCGGTGTGTTTTAGTTTCATCTGACCACATGATATTCTCCCAATCCTCTTCTGGATCATCCATATGCTCTCTGGCAAATTCTCGGACGGGCCTGGACATGTACTGGCTTAAGCAGGGGGACACGCCTGGCACTGCAGGATCCGAGTCCCTCTCGCGAGTGTTTACTGATGGTAGCTTGTTCTTCGGTCCCTGTTTCTGCAGGTCATTCATCAGGTCTCGCGTGTAAAAGTTTCTGGTTTTTTCTCACCGTTCTCATGATCATTTTGGACCCCACGGGATAGATCTTTGTGTGGATCCCAACTTGAGAGAGTATCAATGGTCTTGTATGTCTTACACACAGTTTTGATTTTTCACATTTTCTTCCTGGTGTCCTTCGACAGCTCTTTGGTCTTGGCCTGGTTGAATTTTGGAGTCTGACTGTTGGAGGGCTTGGCAGGTGTCTTTTATACAAGATAATGAGGCAAACAGTGCCATTAATCTAGGTACGAGTGAGGACAGAGAGCTTTCTAAAGAAGAGTTACAGGTCTGTGAGAGCCAGAAAATCTTGCTTGTTTGTGGGTGACCAAAACTTATTTTCCACCATTAATTTACAATTAACATTATTTAAATCCGACAATGTGATTTCCTGATTTTTTTTCTCATTTTGTCTCTCATAGTTGAAGTGTACCTGTTATGAAAAGACAGACCTCTCATCATCTTTCTAAGTAGCGACTTGCACATCAGGACTGACTAATCTTTATATATGTCCATGTCCATGATGACAATGTGTTCCATTCGCACAGGCATTGGCTGTGATTGCGCGTTGCAATGGTGAAGGTGTATCTGAGGCCCCTCCTCGCTTCAGGATGGTCCATTCCTTTGTTTACAAAAATGGCTTCTTTTACTCCGCGCTCAAACCAGTGTTCCTCCCCATCAAGGATCTGTACGTCTTCATCCTTGAAATAGTGGCCATTAGCCTGTAGGTGGGTGTAAACAGTAGAGTTCTGGCCTGATGAGGTAGCTCTTCTATGTTGCGCCATGCGTTTGGTTTCCCCGATATACAATTTCTGGAAATCCTTGGCACTTAAGAGCTTACACTATATTACTTTGCTTTGTGCTGGGGGACCCGATCCTAGAGGTGGATAGCATGTTTTGTGGATTGAAAGCAGCCGAGATGTCCAGATAAACTGATTCATCTTCTGGGATTTTCTCACCAGTATTATTGAGCATGAATAAAGACATTACTCGAAGAAATTAAGCGGAATTCACAGCACAAAAATGGAAGGTGGATTATTTGGAATGATTACAATAGGCCAAACTGTACAGAGCGGTCAGAATCCAGCTCACGCTTTGCAGTCATACAGCAGAGAAATGCTTTTGGCTATACAAAGTGGAGTTACGATGGATTACTACAAATCCCTGCTAATAACTCTGCAGAAGAAAACAAGGTGTCCACCTCCGTGGAAAGTGCAAAAGCAGGGTTGGTGTGGCAGAGTGCGACAAAGACTAAGGCCTAGGGGAAATAAAGCTCCATTTCCACCAACTATTTTAAGCAATTCGAGGTCCATGAGGAACAAGATGAATGAGCTACAGTCCTTGATGCATGGATGTTTTGAATACTGCGAGTCTTATGTGATGCTTTTTACTGAAACTTGGTTACAGCAAGAGATCCCAAGTGATATTTTCACTTATTCAGTTGGACAGAAGAGAGCTGAGGAGCAAAGGAGGCAAATTTGCCTGTATGTAAAGGATACTTGGTGTAGGCAATATATTGTTCGAGATACATATTGTACCCTTCTTATCCTGGGACTATGGTAACATACTGATTTGTTCGCTCTATGCCCCATCTAAATGGAAATGCTGGGGAGGCCATGACACCCGTAAGCATCTGTGTTTATGCTCAACTACAGCACACTTAAAGTAAGGTGGCCTTTAACCACTGTAAGCTAGACAGTTTCACTAGAGTTTGATCTGTACATTCGGTGTTCTACCAAATATACTCACATTTTAGATAAGCATTTAAATGTTGATGGAAATGGCTAAGGTCTTTCCATCTCTGACCACTACATTATGCACCTTATTCCAGCATATAGAACGACTTTAAAACCTACCAAACCAACCTAGAAGGAAATGAAAGTGTGGACAGATTAAATATTGAAAGTCTGATGGACACTTTGCATAACAACCAAACTTGACAATGCCATAACGCTATACAGACTACATCAAATATGCACTCTATATCCGTGAAGACAGTGTCTAAGCAATAAGGTTTTTTGCCCCTTTTAGAGTGGGGTACCTAAGTGATGCAGAAGATCTTAATAGTAAATAACTCACAGGGGTAGATGGAGCCATTTTCAGAATTGGATTTGAGAAGCATGGTACTCGTTAAACCATGAGAACTATGATTCAAGAAAAAGATATATACAGTTATAGGTACGAGATGAACCGGCTGAAACAAATGTGCATATTTATGCAACATACAATTTCAGCAAACAGTTTGAAATATATGATTTTGATACTGAAACTGTTGAGAGCCTATGGAGTATTAGAACTGCTGAAGCAGTTAGGGTCAATGTCTATTCTCACAGGGTGGCAAGAGTGCTTTCCTTAACAGGAATGTTAAGGTTTTGCCCTGGAGGAACTTTTTCATAGTTCTTAGAACTGGGCTTGCTGCGTCATGTGATTGCACTGCAGGCACTGCTTCAAGGCAGCATCTTTTCTCAGTGCATGGAATCCCTGTGTCCATGGGAATTGGAGGAAGTCTATTTCTATAGCACTTTTTACACTGGAGTATTGTCTCAAAGAAGCTTTTTATTCTATTATCTAAGGCCAATCCCAAACTGAAGAAGTCTAAGGTGACGGTGGCAATGAAAAACACCCTAAACGTAATAAGGAAGAAACCTTTGGAGGACAACAACTCGACAAGAGGGACTCTACATCTTTGAATGTCTTAGATGTTATATGTAAGAATTAAATAAGTATTTATATACGTAGAAACAAGTTGTCTAATTAATAAATGTATACTAATATTTATAAAAATTAGAAGCTAAGAGAACATAAACAATATAATTAAAATATAATAGGTAGACTAAAAGCACTGAGGTAATGTAATATGAAAAGTATAATAAAATAGTGAATATAAAACAGTAGCATACAAGACAATGGTGTAAACGAATAAAATATTGACATAACGTAAAAATATGCATATCAGCAAGATATTGTCCAGTACATAAACTCACTGTAAGAAGAGAGGACCACCAATATGTGGCATTTACTTTTTGAGCAATGATATCTATGGAAAAGTTAGTGATAGAGGAACTAAAGAATGACTTTGAAGCTGTTAGATCCATATCAATTTGCTTATAAATGTCAGAGAAGCACAGGTGGTGCAGCTAACAACGTACAGGATTTGGTAACTGGTGCGAGTGCGTTGTGAGGAACTCATGAAACTCAACTTTCCTATAAAAGATCAACTGCTGTTTATGGTTCAAATGATCAAGTGATAGAAGAGAGAAGACGGACAATAATGCTACAAGATCTGCCTCGTGGAAGAAAGTTTGCTACTTGTGAATTTCCCTTCTTTTCTAAATACAAGTTACATAGAGTGTACTGCTGTCACCCTATCTATTCATGGGATGAATAATTCATGTGATCATGTTATGAGATGGAACTCGTTGGTCCAAATCAACCGTGTCTTAGTGAATCAGTTAATAGATAAGGACATTGGACATTAAAGTTCCAATAGAGAATGTGTACATAGATATACAGTGAGTGTACAGAAAGATCTGCTTCTCAGGAAACCTAATAAAAGCTAAAATCACCTCACCAGTAGTCAAACATTTACAGGTTTCCAAGGCTAATATTTTGTAGATCTGAGCTCTTTAATACTTTGCAGCCGCTGGCTCTCCTACAAACTCTTAAGAACATGAGGCTAAATCCCTTTATTATTAGATGGTGTAAGTCGGTTCTTACAAAAGCACTCAGCAGGTGAGAGTAAACACAACTGTGTCAGGGGTTCCACAGGGGAGTGCAGGTTCACCAGTTGTATTTACTCTGTAAACAAATGGTTGTAGGAGTAATACAGTTTGTGTCATTAATTCTCAGATGATACTACAATTCTGGGCCCAAGGAATGAGAAATATGAGGTTAGGGAATGCAAGTTGAGACTTAAAAGTACTCTGATGTGCATACAGATTTCCGGCACAGTGGGGCAAGTGGTTATTGCGGTTGCCTCACAGCTCCAGAGATCCCCGGTCCGATGGAGACCTTGGACTCCACTGGTGTGGACTTTGCATGCCCTCCCCTTGTTAACGTTGGTTTACTCCAGGTCCTCTGGTATTTTCCAAAGATACAGCTTTTCACTCAAGTTGGTATGTTAATTATATGATTTGAAAAATGGCGTCAGGTTAAGTCACAGTTAGTTCACACACCACAACTATTCCTTCTATATATTTACTCTTTTACTATGGTTTTAATGCTTCAAATGGTCTCTCCTGATGTTTTAATTAGAGGACCCTAAAGGTCTCCAAAACCACTCCTGTAGATCGATGTCGAATTTAAAGAGACAGAACAACCTTTTCCAAGGCAGACCTGACATTTTTCCAGTGGTTTTCTCTGAAGGAAGGGAAAAAAATACTCATGGCCTACTGATGTAGCCTCCACTTTTATTTATAGCCATGTCCTGCGTGTCCTCACGTATTTGTCTCCTCCTTGTGACTTTTCAGGTGTGCATTTTACTTCCCTTCTTCGTCACTCTTGGCCTTCGTTTTAAAAACGTATCACTTTGGTTTTATAAATCACCACTTCAGGATGTAATTGGCCGCCACTTTATTTCGCGTTAATCATCCCACATTTCTGTTTACAGTTTATGGTGTGGCGGAGCTAAAGCTCAGCCTTTTAACGAGGATTCGTGTTCAACACACTTGAATTAGTGTCATTTGCGTCTATTCATATGCTAACAAACAGCTGTATATCACATCAAGCAATGTCAACCTGTCAAAACAAATGGTGATAATTTGTTGTTAAGGGAAAATGCCAGAATCTTACAGTAAATTACACTAGTGCTTCCTGAACAATCAAAGCTGCAACAATCCTTATTTGTACGGATGTGCAAAGTTCAGTGAAACTGGACCATAGCCATAATGTATTTTTAGGCTACTGTAATGTAAATCTAAATGTAAATCTTATAAGCAACAAAAGTGACCAGGGGTGCCCAAACCTTTGTATAGGACTCTATATAGAATAATTTACCACAATTCCATGTCTGGGAAAATAATATAAAATCTGTTTAATACCTAATGTTAAAAATAATTTACTTACCAAGGTTTATTTACAGTGTTTTTTTCAGTTAAGCACACCTTATCATGCCATACATAATTAGTAGATATACCTCCATTTATTTTCATACCCACTTGTGGTGGCAGGGTGGTGCAAGTGCTTAGCACAGTTGTCTCACACCTCCAGAGATCCCCGGTTTGATCCGATCTTGGACTCCATCTGGGCTTCGAAATGGGGATCTCTGTGAGGCCATAGTACTAACCAATGTGCCACCATGCTACCCCAAATAACAGAACTTAAGACATATATGTATCTGCTTAAACAACTAATCTGCAAGCCTACAAATTATTTTTGGAGTGCTTATAGATTATTCTATTGTTCCAGTTTGTGCACTCAAAAATGAAGTGTGATTTTTTTTTCCCCCGTTGTTATTTCTGTTAAGCAGTGATAATGGTAAGTGAACCACAATACAGTGGTGTGAAAAAGTGTTTGCTCCTTCCTGATTTCCTATTTTTTTGCATGTTTGTCACACTTAAATATTTCGGAACATCAAACCAAATTAAATATTAGTCAAAGACAACACAAGTAAATAGAAAATGCGTTTTTTAAATGGTGTTTAGTATTAAGTGAGAAAAAAATCCAAACCTACATGGCCCTGTGTGAAAAAGTGATTGCCCCCCTTGTTAAAACATAACTATGGTTTATCACACCTGAGTTCACTGTCTCTAGCCACACCCAGGCTGATTATTGCCACACCTGTCCTCAATCAGGACATCACTTAAATAGGACCTGCCTGACAAAGTGAAGTACATCAAAAGATACTTAAAAACTACACATCATGCTGAGATCCAAAGAAATTCAGGAACAGTTGAGAAAGAAAGTAATTGAGATTGATCAGTCTGGAAAGGGTTATAAAGCCATTTCTAAAGCTTTGGGACTCTAGGGAACCACAGTGAGAGCCATTATCCACAAATGGCAAAGACATGGAACAGTGGTGAACCTTCCCAGGAGTGGCCGGCCGACCAAAATTACCCCAAGAGCACAGCGACGACTCATCCAAGAGGTCACAAAAGACCCCACAACAACATCCAAAGAACTGCAGGCCTCACTTGCCTCAGTTAATGTCAGTGTTCATGACTGGGCAAAAACGGCCTGCATGGCAGAGTTTAAAACCACTGCTGAGCAAAAAGAACATTAAAGCTCGTCTCAATTTTTCCGGAACAGATATTGATGATCCCCAAGACTTTTGGAAAAACATTCTGTGGACTGACGAAGCAAAAGTTGAACTCTCTGGAAGGTGTGTGTCCCATTACATCTGGTGTAAAAGTAACACAGCATTTCAGAAAAAGAACATTATAGCAACAGTACAACATGGTGGTGGTAGTGTGATGGTCTGGGGCTGCTTTGCTGCTTTAGGACCTGGAAGACTTGCTGTGATAAATGGAACTATGAATTCTGCTGTCTACCAAAAAATCTTGAAGGAGAATGTCTGGCCATCTGTTTGTGACCTCAAGATGAAACAAACTTGGGTTCTGCAGCAGAACAATGATCCAAAACACACCAGCAGGTCCAGCTCTGAATGGCTGAAGAAAAACAAAATGAAGACTTTGGAGTGGCCTAGTCAAAGTCCTGACCTGAATCCTATTGAGATGCTGTGGCATGACCTTAAAAACGCCATTCATGCAGTTGTTGCTGCTAAGGGTGGTCCAACCAGTTATTAGGTTTAAGGGGCAATCACTTTTTCACACAGGGCCATGTAGGTTTGTAAATTTATCTTCCTTCTACCTTCATTTAAAAACTGCATTTTGTGTTTACTTGTGTTGTCTTTGACTAATATTTAAACTGGTCTGACGTTCCGAAACATTTAAGTGTGACAACCATGCAAAAAAATAGGAAATCAGAAAGGCGGCAACCACTTTTTCACACCATTGTATATCGAATAGCTTAAGCAAATTAACGTGGTGTATTTTGAATATTGGCCAGTTATTAGTGAAGAAACATTTATGCGAAAATTAATGTAGACAAATTGTCT
>JAJAGP010005890.1:0-27703 GCA_025084515.1 Ancistrus triradiatus | reverse complement strand
GCAACCCAAACCCGCTTCCCGAGCCCCCGATTACGGGGACATCTGGGTCCCCAAAAAGGTAAATACACCCTCGTGTGCGCGCACGGCGCGGGAGCGCGCCCCCTCCACTCCTGCTCGTTCATTCAGCACCAGAGAGAAGCGAACAGCGCCCGCGGATCCGGCAAAAGCGCGATTACTGGAAAACAACGAGCTCGGCTTTCACCATTTCTCTGCGCTGCTGTTCTCTGCGAGGTCTGCTTTGCCTTGTCGGCTCAGAATAGGTTAGGTATGATGGCTGGTTTGTGTTTTTACGCTCTGATCTGCGGATCGTTAAACGGACTCGACAGCTTCGTCTCCGGCTTTGGCGCGTCAGAGGTGATGAAACTGATCAGAGCCGCGCTGGTTCCCCGGAGCGCATGAAGCCACGAGCTGCTCGGCCTCCGGCTAGTGACATGATAACGCGGACTAGAAAGAAAACCGGGGCTAAAGGGAGGCTTTACAGCTACACACACCGACACGGACTAAATCTGCTCTGTTGGAATTGTGATCCGCTGTGCGGTACTCGTTTGATAGGTGCTCGTTTGACGTTCATGGCTGAAGACTGATTTTGTTTTGGATTCTTCTGTTTGCTTCAGCAAAACTCATCCGGAACAGGTGAAGATCATGACCTTAAAGATGATGTCAGCTCCTAATAAAGCGTTTGTTAATACTGTTTGCAAAGATTAATGTTGGGACTAAAAAGCACCTGGCATCCAGGGGTCCAAACGTTTAGTGGCAGGGAGGAATCCTTCTGAAGAGGAGCCGCTCATCAAAACACAGGTCTGCTGTCAGGGTTGGATGGATTCTGGACCAGTTTGGAGTGAACTGTGAAAGTTTAAAAGCAGACATGCGGTGGAAACTGTCATGATGATGGTGATGATGATGATGCCAGCTCATAACGTATTGATTGACACTTTTTGCAAAGATCATTGTCAGGGCTTATAGCGCACCGGGACGAGTCCTCGTTGGGAGGATTGTGGACTCCACGCCAGTTGGGTTCTGGACCAGTTTGTAGAGAACTGTGTGGGATTTAAACCCGTATCGAGTTGGAAATTGCAATGATGATGATGCTACCTTGTAATCATACATTTAAATATTGATTCAACTAACTGCAAAGGCCAAACTTTCCTGTTATATCAGCTCAGTGAAATTAAGAGCAGAGCAGAAAGACCTGGCATCCAGGAGACCAAACGTTTGGAACCAAGAAGGAACCCTCTGGAGAGGCCAGTCAAGTCAAGTCAATTAAATGTATTTTATTGCGCTTTTTACAACACAGCATTGTCTCAAAGCAGCTTTACAACTATCTAGCCCCCTAGTTAGCTCCTGTTATAAGGAAGAACCCTTATGAGAACCAAAACTAAAAAAAAACTCACTTGCAGTAAATTGCCTGTATTGTTTTTAGTTTAAGCCAGTTTCACACTTTAAACTGTAAATTCAACCTGGCAAGCCTGGCATAGTGCTACAAGGGCTTGTAAACAATCTGAGGATCTTTCTGAAACACTGTGCCCCCTGATTTACACTCCACCTGAATGGAATATCCTTTCGTACCAATGGTTGTGTGAAAAACGCCGTTTGTGAACTTTGGTGTTGCGATGAACCCTGGCTGCCCCTGATGCTTGTCCCTTGGCCGGCTCCCAGCGCGCCTCTCTGCCATGGGCTGCGTCCAGAGCTTCAGCTGCAAGTCGCGTGTCAAACGCGAGAACATCACCGTGTGTGACATGTCGGCCACCATCGACCAGTGTCCCACGCTGATCGAGGAGAACTCACCCATAGTGCTTCGCTACAAGACGCCGTACTTTAAGGCTTCGGCCCGGGTCATCATGCCGCCCATCCCTCGCAACGAGGCCTGGGTGGTTGGCTGGATCCAGGCGTGCACTCAGATGGAATTCTACAACACCTATGGAGACATCGGCAGGTGAGTTCATGATCAGTGATGCCACGATACAAGTTTGAAGAGTCAAACTTCAGCATTTGTAACCCCAAATCAGAAAAAAGTGGAGAGGTATGAAAAATGCCATTAAAAACGCAGCATTTCTTACATTTACTTTGACATTTATTGCATTGCAGACATATGAACCTGAGTATGAACTTCACTTCGTTTGTTAATAAACATCCATTCCTGCATTTCAGGCCTGCAACACATTCCAAAAAAAGTTGAGACGGTAAAGCATTTACCACTTTGTTATGTTGCCATTCCGTCTCACAACATTTAAAAGATGTTTTGGCACAGAGGATCCCAAGTGATTTAGTGTTTCAGGTGTTATTGTTCTGGACATGGTTATAACATAAGGCTTCTTTTTAGCACAGTAACATTTTAAGTGGCATTTGTGAATGTAACTCTGTATGTTAGAGCTTGATAAAGGTTTGATAAAGGAATCCCTTGTCCATGTGGTTCTATCAGCTATTGATGAGTGACAGTTTTGATGCAGTGTTTTTAAGTCATCACTAGCCCTAAATTGTTTTTGGAACATGTTGCAGTCCTGAAATGAATTAATGGATGTTTATTAACAAATGAAATGATGTTGACCGGAAGAAAACATGAAATATTTTGAATTCATACTGTATGCAATGAAATAAAACTCAAACCACTGATACAGTCTTACAGTCTAAGCAATTGTGGGTTAAGGACTTTGCTCAAGGACCCAACTGTGGCAGCTTGGCAGACGTGGGATTTAAACCCATGGCCTTCTGATCCATAGTCTAGTCCCTTACCACTAAGCCACCGCATGTTTAACCCTTTTTAAACACAGGTCCATTTTGGGGTGGTAGGGGACACTGTTACAGCATTAGGGAATGATCTGTCTGACCCTTGACCTGGCTGGAAGGCTCCTAATTTAATAAATTGCCTAAATAAGTAGATACTAGTAAGACCATGGCTTTAAGATGATTCAGAAGTGTAAGATCAACTTTTAAAGCCCTTATATTGTCATTTTAATTTACTTTAAACACAAAGTATAAAAAAAATAAAACACATTCCAGCATTTTGCCTGTGTGTGGGTTTGCAGTATCCGAACATAGTAATCACAAATCTTTCCTCTGTAAAAGTCTCTGCTGCACAGCTCCAGACATCCTCGGTTCGATCCCAACCTCGGACTACCGGGTACTCGTTTCTTCCCACACTGCAAAAAAATGCGATCAGTCTAAATTGGCCCAGTATGAACGTGTCTGACTGGTACTGATGTAACCTTGCTCCTGTCATGAATAGCCGTTGATGCTGATGAGGTGGTAAATGAACAAAAAATAAATAAATAAGTAAAAGGAAAAGGCTTCATTTACTAATACTGATGAACTCATAAACAATCATTTGCATAACAGTTATATTAATGTACTCACCGGACAAAAAGTTTGTCGTTGGGCTACATTTCTGAGCAGAATTTCCTGTAGACTGAGATTTTTGTACTTCCTTCACACTATGTCCTTTGGAAGGCCCAAATGCAATCACTCCTTTTTTGTGCATTTTTCCATTTTCCACACATCGAACGAGACATTCTCTGCACTGTACCACCTCTTCTCAATCTTTGAATCCCGTCGCACACCCCACAGGTATTTATAGCCCCATCATCCTTGTGTAACGCCATCTGCAGGAGCCTGAAGTTACTACCACCTTAAACACGCAAGGTGATTCATTTCTTAGTCCGAAGAGTATATGATAACATAAATAAAACATAATACAAAATAAATCAATAATGCATAATGATGGAATGCAACTCCTGCCCCTGGCCAACCATTATAAGTGATGTACTTTTTGTACAGCAAACAGGAAAGCATGGAAATTATAGTCTGTGGTAATTACACCTATTAAAATGCACCTTAACCAGGTACAGGTGTAACTAGGTTGATGTGTTTAGAGACTTTTTTGTGTAGGGTCCTCGTGTTTGCGTGGAGGACTTTCCTCTACTTATTTGTGCTGAGCTGTACATGGAGTTTGTAAGTGTATGTACCTGTCCTATTGTAAGTAGTACTGCTTTGTTTGTATATTCTCTCTAACCTATAACTATATAACCTGGTTCATATTGACTCATTGAGTCTCTGGTTCCTCCGGCTGATCTTCTTTTGCTCCTAATTCTGTCTTTTGATGTATTTTTGGTTTCATCAGACCATAAGTGTTACAGCTTTAACCCACACAGCGTTCAGTACATTACTGTACTGTATTTTCTATAATTAGTGTGAATTTCCACAAATTAAACCACAAATAAAAATTAGATGGCATTGGGGATGCTGTGTAGATGGTAGCGTTCCAATCGTGTCTTCAGCTGTACCTCTGACGCATTTACATATCGTTCACACGCAGTTTTCTTGTGAAAATATCCTTTATATTTACATTACAGTAGCATAAAAACACTACGTGACTATAGTGATGTCTGGTCAATGTCCATTTCGCTCAACGCCCTCTTTCACAGAACGTAACGCAGACATTAAACAGCACAAATCTGTACTGTTGAAGTCCAGATCACCTGTACAAGGTGTATAGAGCTCTGGAAGCACATGACCATAATCAGTCAGGCTTAGGAATGGATTTCACTAATACGTTTGTGTATATGAAACTTATACGTACTGTATAAACCTCGCACCTGGAGTGTGAATAAGAGCCAACAGTCAGTCAGTCAGTCAGCTGTGATCCATTCAGAAATGTAAATCAGTTGTTGTCACGGAATAAAAACAGCTCATGAGCGCAATATTGAGGATGGTGACACTCAGATTCCTTCAGTCAGCTTCAGAAATAAAGACAGGATGAGAGAGAGAGAGAGAGAGAGAGAGAGAGAGAGTCACACCCTCCCACATGCCTGACTGCCTAATTGGGTTCTTCCACGCAGGATCTGTTCATGTGGAGGTGCGTTTGCCTGGAGGTGTACGTGTGTGAGTGCCGACATGTGTGTGTAGGAGTGAAGTCATGGGGAGAGTGCGTGGGTAGCAGATGGACCAGATTTTGATGAAGAGACGCCAGGACTCGGGTCGCGCCAGCTGACGTCTCCTGCTGAAACCGCATCCTGAATCTTTTAACGCACAAAGCTGCGCACACGCTCATCACTGGCTAATTGCTCGGTCGATATGAATTACTAATGAATTACGACGGTGCGGTGGAAAACAAACACAAACGAGCTTCTCAGACAGCTCAGTCAGCCGCAGAGACCATGGACAGTGCCTAACTGTTTGATCACCCATGGATGAATGTAGCGTAAGAGCAGATGGCCAGCCGTTGTGGACTCAGGTGTGTGCAGAACACATGAAGAGCAGCCACAGTCTGAGAGAACGATGGCACGGAGTGGGAAATGGCTGTTTTGTCATTTGCTGTGGCAAAATGACACCCATCAGAGAAAATAGACAAATTCTGAGATATCCTGAGTGGTCCAGAAAGTCATGGCAATTTAAACACATCAAAGATTTGTGGGATTGTTTAAGAGTCATGGTGAAATGCTGGATGAGGCTCCCAGGTACCAGAAGTGTCTCGAGACTGCCTTACAGGGTTGGTGCGGCAAAGTGACAGGATTCATAACCAAGAAGAAATGACAACTGTTACTCATTTTGTCTAGTGACAAAGTTTTATTTAGGGACTGTGGTAGCCTAGCGGTTAAAATTCCATGGTTTAAATTCCACCTCTGCCAAGCTGCCACTGTTGGGTCCTTGAGCAAGACCCTTAACCCACAATTGCTTGGATTGTAAGACTGTACCAATTGTAAGTCGTTCTGGATAAGGGCGTCTGCTAAATGCTGTAAATGTAGATTTATTTCTATAGTGCTTTTTACAGTGGAGCATTGTCTCAAAGCAGCTTTACAATTTCCTGTTATCTTCTATTCTCCAAGGCCAAGCCCAAACTAAGCAAGCATAGGGCGACAGTGGCAAGGAAAAACTCCCTAAACGTTATAAGGAAGAAAACTTAGGAGGACCAAGACTCAAAAAGGAACCAAACCTCCTTCAGAAATAATGTCAAACAATGATTTAAAGTGTGGAATGTAGAGAAACTAAGTAAATGGTACAGAAATTGAGAAACGGAATTGAATAAGTATCTCCGTCGAGTGTATTCTGAAGGAAATTAACTCATATAAGACGCGAAAAGTACTGAGCTCTAAAGAGAAGACTGAGCAAGAAAGCAGGAAAGATTAGAGAGAGTAAAACTGAAAGACCTAAAGAGAGCTCAGAAGTAAAAGTAAAATCATTCAGTTCTTAATAAAGAATATTACAACGGTTAGGAATTGAAACAGGAAGAGATTATAAAGGGAAAATGTTGCACTGAAAAATGCAAATCATGACTTAAGGAATGGACTGTAGATACATGTAAAGTAAATAATATGGAAATGAATTAATTTGTATTCTAATGGAAAGGAATACATTTATATACAAGTGGTATTTGAAGTTTGAGACTGGGAGATGGGGAGGACCATCTCACTTTGAGTTTATGGATGCCATTCTAGGCATATGACCATGGATAGACACCATTTTGACTTCCTCGTTGTTGGCAGATGTTACTTTGGAACTCAATCTATTGTTTCCTTTCCCTCTATTTTCCGTCATTTCATGCCATTGGCCTGCTTGCTCTGGTTGTCACAGAAGAAAGAGTTTTAAAGAGAACCCTGAGAGAGAGAGAGAGAGAGAGAGAGAGAGAGAGAGAGAGAGAGAGAGAGAGAGAGAGAGAGAGTGGAATTAAAGAAGAGAAATGACATAAATAATATGGAAATTGAGAAACTAAAGTGAATAAGAAGGAAATTAAAACATTTAAGTTGCATTTAAAGAAAGAAACCATCTCAGCCTTAGTTATTGGATTCCATTTTAGGTATATCATTGTTGCTAGTCACCATTTTGAGTTCCTCATTGTTGGCAGATGCCATATTAAAACTCAGTCTATTGTTTCTTTTCCCGCTTATTTCGGTCATTGCATCACATAGGCCTGCTTGCTCCTGTGGCACCTTGAGAAAGCACATGCCAGTGAAATAAATGCACAAACTCATATAGGAATGTGTATGAAAAACAATAAAAATGAAAAACATTCACTGTACACCTGAATTTGAAAACCAGGATCACTCTGCGACTGGGTCCAAACCCGCCTCTATGTGACACCACAGCTATTCTATTGGTAGAGGTTCTGTAAATGTCCTTCCTCTGCCCGCCTCTGTCTGGGTTTAACTTCAGTCTGTTCCCAGATTTCTACCCACCTACCAAAAACGTTAGGCGGACTCTGCAATGACCCCCCTTACGCGTCTCTTCTCACCTTTGTGCTCTGCCCTCTACAGGTCGAGCTGGGAGCTCCCGGAGCTGAGAGACGACATGGTGAGTGCCATCAGCGACTCAGATGGTGTGAGCTACCCATGGTACGGCAACACCACGGAGACGGTGACCATCTCGGGCCCGACCTCTAAGCCGTCACGCCTCGTCGTCAGCATGAACGACAACTTCTACCCGAGCGTGACGTGGGCGGTGCCGGTGAGCGAGAGCAACACGCCGCTGCTCACACACATCGCACGTGACCAGAGCTTCACCACGTGGCTGGTGGCGCTGAACGTGGGCACGTCTGAAAAGATCATCCTGCAAACCATCAAGTGGAGAATGAAAGTGGAGATCGACGTCAATCCCACGATGCCTCTGGGCTCCAGGGCCAATCTTATTGGACCCATCCACCAAGATCAGCCGAAGATTCTGAGCCAAATGGAGCCCATCCCGTCCAACGCCATGTGCAAACCCAACGCCAACGACGCCCAGGTGCTCATGTGGAGGCCCAGGAGGGGAAAGCCGCTAGTCGTGATCCCTGCAAAGTAGCGTATGTAGGGAACGAGAAGTGTGCAAGGACTTTTTGACTTTTTTGATACACGCTGTCAGGAATACACACAAGTGGAACTGAGAGTCCTGTGAGAGTCCAGCTCAAACAATCCTGGAACCAAACTAAGAGTTCTGGAAAAAACACAGGACCACCTGCCTTAATGCCACACTACTGCCTTCGACTGGACGGAGGAGGCCAGTGAAACTCTGATGCATGGACAAGGATGATTAAAGGCTGCGGCACACCAAGCCAGCAATCGTGTTAGGAAAACCCAATCTGGGTAGTCTGGGTGGTATTTCCCAGCAGTGAATGGGGCTGATCTTTGGTGTACCACAGCCCTAAAACCAGTTTGGGGCCGGAGTAGCTGCGGTGTTTTATCCAGCCACAGCACAGAAGGAGAAAACAAATACATGATGTGTGTTCTGTGAAGAATAGCTGCGATGTCGTTGTAAATGTGACTCCACTGTATTTGACATCAGAATTTTTGTGACTTGGAATAAAACACATTTTTAGGTATTCTTTCACTTTCTCTGCCGAACAGGTGGAAAGCATGGTGTTTGATAGAAGGGTTTATTGCAGTCTAGCATTCATTCAGTTTTCCTTCTGCATTAAGACAGTGAGGCAAAACTGAGGAAGCCTCATGCTGGGGAAAAGCCCCTGGTAGTGCAGGACCTCTGATTGCCTGTGGTGTGGCTCTAGGACTCTAGGACTGGAGCTCCAGGACCTATATGCAACAAAATAAATTATCGGTCAATTACGCAAGTTCTAGGCTCTCATAAAATTATGACAAGTCTCTCTTATTTTCTAAGAAACTATTACTTTTACTCTTGGATTTCTGAGGTAAGGAGCAACTAAAGCTACAGTACTGTGCAAAAGCATTAGGCCACCATTGGATTTGTTGTTTCAGCAATGGCATAATGACCATATGTAATTATTTCTCTGTCTCTTTATTAGAATACAACCAGAAAATACAGGACATTTGTTTGCAGTATTAAGCAGCAGTATTAAGTTTGCAGATGAAGCAGCACCTGGCTGCCAAATTGATCCTTCTACAATCGAAAGAAGGTGATCAGCTTATTTAAAGAAACTGTTAAATAAATTATATATGGTCATTATGTCTTTGTTAAAACAATGACGTAATGGATCAGACACGGTAGTGCTGCTGGAGTTTGACACTGTGTTCCCTTTATTAGACAGATCTACCATATTGCTCCACCTTGCAGATGTAAAGTCAGAGACAGCAGCTCATCTGTTGCTGCACAGTTTGTGTTCAGTGCTCACGGGTCGCCCCCTACAGGATGATGGTGGCTGGATATTTTTGGTAGGTGGACTATTTTCAGTCCGGCAGTGACACTGAGGTGATTATAAATGACGTTCAGAATTTGTGAAAAGTGAAGTTTAATCGTACAACTAATTTTAGAATTGGTTAGTATTTGGTATGTTCTCCATTTGCTATAATGACCGCGTGCACTCGAGCTGCATTGACTCCACACATTTGTGTAAAATCTGATGGTCCATGTTATCCAGCTTGTGATGTTACTTAATGAATGGCTTTCTCTGCCTTCAAGTGCCCCCATGAATGATCGATGGGCCTTACGGCAGGAGAGAGAGAGAGAGAGAGAGAGAGAGAGAGAGAGAGAGAGAGAGAGAGAGAGAGATGGTCAGAATGGTCTCCATTACCCAAAAACATCTTACTGGTGGTCCTTTCCCACTAAAGTCTTGAATTGTATAAATACACAATGCCACCCTTGCAGTAGATGACCATTTAGTGTAGGAGCGTACACACAAATAAACACTCACCCCCACGCTAATCTAAGGACTCAAAAAGGTAAAGCAGATCTAAGCAATTAAGTAGATAATCCGATTGGTTCAGGTGGCTAAGTACTTACAGTCAGGCTCACTACACACGCAGATCCAGCTGGAGCAGCTGTACTGACTAAACCAACCAGCAGGTGGCAGTATTGGACTTCAAGGTCTTAATAGTTGAAGGTTCTCCGGTACTAAGAATGTTGAATGGCTCATTAATGGATTGTGAATGCACCCGTGAAAAATACAGCAGATCTACATTCGTAATGAATAAAAGCTCATCGGCGTAACTCCAGCTGGTGCTCATGGACATTTTACATTTACAGCATTTAGCAGACACCCTTATCCAGAGCGACTTACAGTTGGTACAATTTTACAATCCAAGCAATTGTGGGTGAAGGGCCTTGCTCAAGGACCCAACAGTAGTAGCTTGACAGAGGTGGGATTTGAACCCTGGACCTTCTGGTCCATAGTCCAGTACCTTACCTGCTAGGCTACCACAGTCCCATTTTAGCATTTTGGAACACCCAAATGTCACATCCATCTTTCTGTCCTTTAACTGTTGGTGCTCATCAAGATGGAAACGGTTACAAAAAGATCTCTAAAGAGTGTGGGTTGTTTGGACTTGTCCAAACAGATCAAATTCAAGACCCTTGCTATCGGTCGAAGAACAGAAAGAACAAGAACAGTAACAGCCCACAAAGTAACAAAGAATCCAGGGTAACATCTAAGCATCTAAAGAGCACGTTCACATGTTATGGTTATTGAGTCTACCTTCAAGAGAACACTGAACAACAAAGGTGTGCATGGCAGGGTTGCAAGGAGAAAGCCACTGCTCTCAAAAAAAATTTAAAAATAAAATCATGTGGACAAGCCAGAGGGCTTGAACAAAATATTCTTGCTTAAAAGTTCTTAAAAGTTTTTGCTTTAAATAAGGAAGGATTATGTCGGTAGAACATTATGTCTGCTTCTCAACACAAACCCATCTGTGAAACATGGTGGTGGTAGTATCATGGTTTGGGCCTGTTTTGCTGCATCTGGGCCAGGATTGCCATTATTGATGGAACAACGAATTCTGAATTATAACAGAGAATTCTAAAGGAAATATCAGGAAACCTGTCTGTGAGCCAAATCCTAGGAGAAGGTGGGTCATGCAGCAAGACAACGCCCCTAAACACACAAGACGTTCCACCAAAGAATGGTTACAGAAGAATAAAGTTCATGTTTTGGAATGGCCAAGTCAAAGTCCTGACCTTAATCCAAACAAAATGTTGTGGAAGGACCTGAAGTGAGCAGATCATGTGACTAAACCCACCATCATCTCAGATTTGAAGCTGTTCTGTACGGAGGAATGGGTTAAAATTCCTCCAAGCCGGTGTGCAGGACACTGAAAAGATACTTTTGCCACTGACAGATATGTAATGTAATACTGCTGTGGCCTTTAGGGGGCAGTGTGCACACTTACAGTGGACAGTGTGTTACTCTTTAGTAATCGGTAAACAGGATTCAAATTTGCTTCAATATTTTGAATCGTTTCACTGTACTTTAGCTGGCTGTGTTCTTTGAGTTCTGCTACACAGCTTTACAATGGGTTGTGCTTTTTAGAGGGCGGTATGATTGACTGTGCTTTTTATAGAAACAGTACTGACCAAACAAACCAGCAGAGGTCAGTAATGAACTTCTAGGCCTTAACATTCTCCCTGTCCTCTAGTATAAATGCTGAATGGCTCATTTCGTGTGAATGTACCAGTGAACGTACAGCAGATCTTCATCAGCGTGCTCATAAATGTTCGTGTAAGTCATAATGAATTGGCTGTGCTCTTTATAGGGCAGTACAGAAATTTACGATTAACTGTGCTCATTATAGGGTAGCACAGAGCTTTAAAAATGTACTTGGTCTTTATAGGGTAGGGAAGAGTTTTACAATTAGCTGCTTTATAGGGAAGCACAGAGCTTTATGATTGGCTGTGCTCTTTATCTTTAGAGGACAGCATGGAGCTTTATAATTAGATGTGCTCTTTTTAGGACAGCAGAGAGCTTTATGATTGTATGCGCTGTTTAGAGGGCAGCACTACGCTGTACAATTAGCTGTGCTCTATATAGGGCAGCACAGAGATTTGTCATTATCTGTGCTCTTTATACAGCGGGGCAAAAAAGTATTTAGTCAGCCACTGATTGTGCAAGTTCTCCTACTTAGAAAGATGAGAGAGGTCTGTGATTTTCATCATAGCTACACTTCAACTATGAGAGACAAAATGAGGGAAAAAATCCAGGAAATCACATTGTAGGATTTTTAAAGAATTTAATTGTAAATTATGGTGGAAAATAAGTATTTGGTCAATAACAAAAGTCCGACTCAATACTTTGTAACGTAACACACTGTAGCTGTTGGCACACACTGTAGCTGTTATTTTGGCCCATTCCTCCATGCAGTGTGCATCGTAGAGCAGTGATATTTTGGGGGCAACACAGACTTTCAACTTCCTCCACAAATTTTTCTATGGGGCTGAGGTCTGGAGACTGGCTAGGCCACTCCAGGACCTTGAAATGCTTTTTATGGAGCCCACTCCTTCGTTGCCTGAGCGGTGTGTTTGGGATCATTGTTCATGCTGGAAGACCCAGCCACGTTCCATCTTCAATGCTCTCACTGATGGAAGGAGGTTTTGGCTTAAAATCTCACGATACATGGCCCGTTCATCCTTCCCTTAACACAGATCAGTCGTCCTGTCCCCTCTGCAGAAAACAGCCCCAAAGCATGATGTTTTCCACCCCCATGCTTCACAGTAGGTATGGTATTCTTGGAAATGCAAAAGCACCATTCGTCTTCGTCCAGTTGAGTTTTTACCCAAAAGTTCTATTTTGGTTCATCTGACCACATGATATTCTCCCAATCCTCTTCTGGATCATCCATATGCTCTCTGGCAAACTTCAGACGGGCCTGGACATGTACTGGCTTAAGGAAGGGGGACAACGTCTGGCACTGCAGGATCGGGTCCTCTCGGCGTCGTAGTGTGTTACTGATGGTAGCCTTTGTTACTTTGGTCCCAGCTCTCTGGAGGTCATTCATCAGGTCCCTCCGTGTAGTTTCTTTTTGCTCACTGTTCTCATGATCATTTGACCCCACAGGATGAGATCTTGCGTGGAGCCCCACATCGAGGGAGATTAATCAGTGGTCTTGTATGTCTTCCATTTTCTTACAGTTGCTCCCACAGTTGATTTATTCACACCAACCTGCTTGGCTATTGTAGATTCACTCTTCCAGCCTGGTGCAGGTCTACAATTGTCTTCCTGGTGTCCTTCGACAGCTCTTTGATCTTGGCCATGGTTGAGTTTGGAGTCTGACTGTTGAGGCTGTGGACAGGTGTCCTTTTATACAGATAATGAGGTTCAAACAGGTGCCATTAATACAGGTAACGAGTGGAGGACAGAAGAGCTTCTTAAAGAAGAAGAAGTTACAGGTCTGTGTGAGCCAGAAATCTTTGCTTGTTTGTGGGTGACCAAATACTTATTTTCCACCATGATTTACAAATTAAATTTCTTAAAAATCCTACAATGTGATTTCCTAAAAAGATAAAAAGAATTTCTCATTTGTCTCTCATAGTTGAAGTGTAGCTATGATGAAAATTACAGACCTCTCTCATCTTTCTAAGTAGGAAGAACTTGCACAATCAATGGCTTGACTAAATACTTTTTTGCCCCACTTTAGGGGCAGCACAGAGCTTTACCATTAGCTGTCTTCTTTACGGGGCTGGACAGTGATTTAATGATTGGCTGTTGTGCCCTTTAGAGCACAGCACTACGCTTTACAATTAGCTG
This sequence comes from Ancistrus triradiatus, assembly GCA_025084515.1. Taxonomy (NCBI): domain Eukaryota; kingdom Metazoa; phylum Chordata; class Actinopteri; order Siluriformes; family Loricariidae; genus Ancistrus; species Ancistrus triradiatus. Next base: position 14,313 of record JAJAGP010005890.1, on the reverse strand, counting down.
TGCTCTTTGTGGGGAAGCACAGAGCTTTATTATTGGCTGTGCTCTTTAAGGAGAGGTAAGGGATCTTGTGATTGGCTGTGTTCTTTATGCTGTGTTAGTCACCCACCTTTTCCTCCGTATTAAAACACACGTCACTGTTATTAAAATTATTTAATATTAATTTCTCTTTACATATCTTCAAGTTTGTGCAGATCATCAGACTTGTATCAGAGCACTGTAATGGAAGAAGACATGAGGCAGTAGTCAGTGTGACATAAAGCCTGAGGAAACGTCCCAGATTGTTCAGCACCTCAGAACACGCGGAGGTGGATGGCACTCACGGGAGCGGAGTTGCTACAGATTTATCAGTTCTTCACCGTAAGCCCCAAGTTCGGCTCCTTTGGCTCACCATAATTGTAGTTTCTCCTTCTCTGCTCTCAGTGGAGCATCCAGGTGTCTGGTCTTAATCAATCAGTCGACCACTTCAGCATCACATCACTCATTTCCTCAGTCTCTTCGGATCCTGGGTGTCCGGATCTCCCCCTTACGCTCGGCTCGGGTTGGGTCCTGGTTTGCCCTCGTATCCGTACAGAAACGTCGCAACTATGACCAAGACTGCCCCCAGGAAGAAGACGCTAAACAAAGATCACATGACAGTACTGAAACAAACCCGCATCATGAACAGCAGGGCGTAGGAATAAGAACGGATTTGGACTTGTAACGATACCTCGTAGGTGCGAAGTCCTGCAGCAAGAAGTAGGAAATCAGTGTGGACAGGATGATGGACAGGGACGTGGCGAAGCCTTTCAGAATGTTGTCTGCGTATTTAATAACAGCAGCAATGACCAGGCCTCCCAGAGCCTGCCGAGGAACACGGTCGGTTAACACCAGGATGGATTAATGCCATACCTCATATTGAAGGATGTTATTGAGGAATACCTCATTAATGAAAGGTAAAACTTTCTAACAACCTCACGGTGACAAGACAGCTGACATTCACTCAAGACACTATATGGACAAAGGTTTTTGGACACCCTGGCTATATCCCAACTTATTATATCACTGCTCGTGATACGCTCTCGCCCCATATATATGTATACATATGTTTTTTATAAAATAGAGGTCCCCCCAGATACAAAGCAGCTCCATTCTGAGGCTGGCCAAAGATTTCTATGTCCATATTTAGACTAAGATTTAAGTGCCCATTGTTATGGCTCGCTGCTTCTACTAGAGATCATAAAATCTTAATACCAGACATTCTTGGTTTAAAATAGCTTAATAATTCCACATAAAGTAGGTTTGTACTGAACACAGCCGCTGTCACGGCCATGGTCCTACAGGACTACACTACCCGTCCAATAGTGCGTCACCTTTGTTTACGTTCTGACTTCCTAATTTAGTTTAGCCGTTTCGTTTTTTGTCTCAACAGTTCGGTTCTTCAAACTCTGCATTTCCTACGTTCGCACAAATCCAGTACGATTCACACTGGTTCCCTTTTCCTCCTGATTTGGACTGTGTGTGGACTCTATGTCCAGGTCTTGTTTCGTTATTGCACCCAGTTCTCCGGTGTTTTTCAGTTTCTTAATAAAGCTCTGCTCTGTACCGGCTTCTAATGTTCATCTCCCGCTTTCTGCCCGAGCATGACAGTCAGTAACACGACCACTTATCGATAAAGCCCGAATATGACCAAGAGCGAGTAAACAACAACGTCATGCTTGCCTCCTATGTGCTGATACACAACTTGAACTTGCGCCACAGTTTTTAGATTAAAAGCAGTGGGAAGTCAGTGTTGAGACCTCGGTCATTAAAGCGAACGGACGCTGGCAGCTTACCTGGACGTCATTAACTAAATGTGAACCTTTGTCTAGAGTTCTTATGTAGACACACACTGAAGTTTTAAGTCTAGGCTAAAGACACACCTATTTATACAGGCTTTTGACTAGATTTAGACCAGGTTGCATGGCTTGGGTCACTGGGGCCGGAGTCTGGAGTCATGTCTGGCCTGCCTGCCTTGTCCGCTTGCCGGGAGTGTCGAGTGGGCGGTCTGGCTGAACTGGGCTTCGGTCCTCGTGGTCTTGACTCGTGCATCCTTGCCTTAGAATAAGGGCAGAGCTGGGGGTTCATAGTCAAAGAGTCTTATGGTGATCAGAGACGTTGGGTTGCTGTCTTCTGCCTCCCGTGGAGTTGCCAATGTCTCATGTGATCCCTCTTGGCTGTGTTTCCTACCAGTTCTCCTCTTTCTAGCTAATGCTGCTATAGCTAATGCTGCCGGGGTCTCATGCTACACTTGGCATCAGTGATTGTTAATAGACACTGTGCTCTTAATCGTGACTAATTGCATTTTCTGTTTTCTCTCCGAGCTGTGTTCCGGCAGTTCCAGCCCCACACATGATGTTCATCTGCTGGAGGCAGCTCCACTCAAGCTGCTTCCGTCATCAGCTCCAGCCCCATCATACCCGGGCCACTTAATGTCGATGTGCATACTTCACATTTTATTTTAACTTTGACTCCATGACTTTAGTTCGCTCTTAGATTTATCATCTACGCCGCCCAAGGAGGTTGGGTCCCTTTTTGAGTCTTGGTCCTCTCAAGGTTTCTTTCTAGAACTAGGGAGTTTTTCCTTGCCACTGTCGCCCTAGGCTTGCTCAATTTGGGATTGGACGTAGTTATTAGGAGATAATCTAAACTTGTAACGTTGCTTTGAGACAATGCTCCATTGTAAAAAGCGCTATATAAACAGATCTGACTTGACTTGATTTGACTTGACTGATACATCACCTGTAAAGAAACCACAATCCAGGTGATGGAGTTGTAGCCCTGGAACATTCCATGCTCTCGGACCCGCTCCCCATCGTACAGCAGCATTCCAAAGAGGCCGAATATCAGGCCGAACAAGCCTACAACACAAACGTGCACAAAGACACACACGGATCAGTGCTCCTGCATTAAAGCGGAGCGGTCCTACATAACACACACACACACACACACACACACACACACACACACACACACACAACACTTTATTAGTAACACCTGCACCTGAAAACATCTAATTGGCCAGCTGTTAATGACTTCTGTCCCACCACAATCTCCATGTTTAATAAATGTCTTTCACCATAACCTAACCCTGTTTCTCACACACTCACACACACACACACACACACACACACACACACACACACACACACACACACACACACACACACACACAGTGTGTCAGGTATCTCGTATAACAGGTCGAGACACTCCCTGTATAATTAGTGCACCACTCAGGTGTAAACAAAAGCTGACACATTAGCGCCACACCCGATTCTACTCATCCGCTAACAAACAAGAGAGCGCAGGGTAAAAGGTCTCTTATTGTGACTTAAATAAAAATCAGAGTGGTTCTGTATACACTCCGTTACAAAAATATAATGCACCCAGATAGAAAACTCTTCATGCAGGTCTGTCTCAGGCAGATATGTAAATGATTACAGGTCTGGTCTGATTAGACGCTGGGTCTTGCCAAAAGAGGGCTTTCCCTATAGTACTACCCTATAAAAAGGCTCTCAGAAGCTACTTTTGGGTAGTCTACCTCTTGGTGAGAGATTGTTATCTGCTAGACATGCCTCTATACTGCATTTTGCCCAGTTAGCAGACTTTAAGGGGGGCGTGTCTTTGGACCAAGAGAAGCAGGAAGGACGTTTCGATGAATTCCCTCCATCTGGGCCGTTCTGATCTAGCTGTTGGGAGGTGCTGGGAGCAGTGGTTTTATGGGGGCACACACACACGGCGAACAGGCCCAGACAGACCACAAGTAGAGAGGATCGTTTGATCTGCCAAGATCCACAGACATAGGGGGCACCTTCACTAGCCCTGTCTCTGCCCAGACCATTTCCAGGTGCTTTGCAGAAGGAAATTTGTTGTCACGGTGCCCATTATTTGTCCTGCCATTGCAAGCCAGACACCTTCACCTTCGTTTGCATTGGTGTCATGAAGAGAAACCTGGACTGCTACGGACCAGAACCTTATTGTCTTTAGTGATGAATCCAGGTTCTGTTCGGGATCCAACGACAGTCAGGTTCGAGTACGGAGGCCTCAGGGTGAGCGCTTCAATCCTGCCCTTGCTGTGGAGCGACACATTGCCTGGGCCATCGCGTACAACAGTGGGTCACCCCTAGTAATGATACGAGGGACACTAACAGGTCAGCGGTACGTGCAGGACATCCTGCGGCTTCGTGTGTTGCCGCTCATGGCAGGGCTTCCAGCTGGCATTTTTCACCCACACACAGCAAGGGCTTAACCTTGTCCTGGCTGGTCACCAGATCTTTCGACAATCGGACAAGCCGGGATGCCAGCTTCGGGAACCTATGAGGGTGCCTATAATGGGGTCTTAAGATCAAACGAAAACTCCCCACGTCATTATTTTATGTACAGCATTACACTTTCATGTTATTCCAGTGCTTGAAATGGATATCATTTCCTTTACATTTCAGAGCCCAGACATTTACATAGAACTAAACAGGAAATGTACAAGCAGGCCAAATATATTTCGAAATAAATCTAGCTCAGTAAGATGATTATTTCCACACCTACTGGACTGTAAAAGTCAGCTTGATCTGTATCGTCCACATACACATTTTCACTATTTGTGTAAACCAAGGCTTAAGACTTATGATCATACTAAATATGGTTGATTTTATCAGAACATCAGGATCAGAAAAGACCGATTTAAGACGGTGATCCTGACCAACGTACACCAACGATCGGGATGATGTGAGCGCTACGAAAATCAAGACTCTCGTGATTTTATTCCGACATTGGAAATTTGTCTGTGACAGTGAAAGTGAGACCAAACCCGAAGCCAAGAAATCCTGTATCATGAGGCGCCTAGGGATTCCCACCCCAAAACACACACACACACAGAAGTGCACAGGTCTGCAGACCACTACTGACCGAGCTGGATGTTCCGGACCCACACACTCTGCTTGGTCTCTTTGAGGATCTTCTCAAAATAAACTCCGGCAAATCCGCTGGAGCAGCACGCCACCAACACGGCCACCAGACCCACAAACGGAGATCCTGCTGCGGGCTGCTGCTTCTCGGGGGAACCCGGAGAATCCGTGGGCCACTGCGTAACACGCCCAGCGTATTACACTTTATAATGATGGATAATAATAATGATAACGCAGGCTGTATAATCACAGGATCAGGCCCTAATAGGTACCTGCACGAGCAGCCAACCCACCATTCTCTTAACCTTCTTACTTGCTTCCTAGGGTGTGGGTTGGGGTTTCTTATTCTTACTCTCATTAGCCTTCCTATTACCTGGAGAAAGGAAAAAGAGGGAAACAAAAATCAGCGCACAAGGAGATCTGGAGAAGGAATGAGCAGCGAGAGCCACTGATAGAGGACGCAGCCTAGGCCCAACCATGGACAATGAAAAACACAGGGCCTGTGGTGAGGATCTTAAGCTGGGACCGTAACCTAAACAGGGCAGAGGGGATCAGCAACTGAAGCACGGGGCAAAAGGGGGCAGCAAAGAAAACTCCACACAGCAGCTAACTGCAGAAAAACTGACAGATAACGACAGAACATTATTTACATTAGGGTTAAAGTACTCGACTACGGACCAAAAGGTCCAGGGTTCAAATCCCACACCATGAACAGTGGGAGATCGGTCTGTTCTGTGTACTGCAAAAAGGACAAGGGGATAAAAGGATCTCGACTAGTTGTTTTCAAGGGGCAATAACAAAATTAAACGTCGACACACAAAAATGTGAGGAATAATGCGTCATTTTAGACCAGATCATCCCATAAGACATTTCAAACAATACAACCCCTCAAAGTTTTTAATAAAGCATAAAAAAGCCGTTGCCCTTCTTGCACTTGGTCCTTTAAATATGGCCAGGGCTTCAATTTATTTCCTTCAATTTCAACTCGAGCAGATTTCGGCAGGGTCGCCTGTTTCTGCACCACTGGTATCTGGCTGGTATCTCTATCCTTCTGGTGATATTTTAGTGCCAGTTTCGTTCTCTGCCTGTCATTCCCTGGAGTCGTCTCTCCTGGGTCTTTTTTTTGCGTGGTTTATTTACATTTTCACTCAGTAAAATATCTGATTGTAAAATGTAGTGAAGGACAAACCCCCCACTTCCGACAAGGGACACCACTTACCGTAAAAGGAAAATTACAGATTTAATTAACAACAGTGCACTTAAAAAAAAAGTTGCACTAAAGGACTCACCCATGACTAACTTTGGAAAACTCATCACGCCATCTCCCTCCCCTCCTCTTCTTTACCTGATAGTGGCAGCCGTCCAGGCTCTGGACAGTTGCGACGTACGTAAGCCTGTTCGTTCTGCCATCGTGTAGTTATTCCTGACCGGGGAATGGGCCAGCTTGAGCGTCTCTACATGGCTTGTGGAGGAATCTCCTGCCTGAGGATGCTGCCCTTTTCGAGCCAGAGCACGGATGCTGTAACCTGATCAGCAAGAGACGAAACGCGGTACAAAACAAAACCACCAGGCCCACGCGGTAATGTTGTGGCACCTTTCATATATTTTCGTCGTCCACCCCGCCCCAACCGTCTGAGTTATAAACCTCATCGCCATCATGTTCAGTCTGAGATGATCTGAGCTTTGGAACGTGGGAGAGTTATCCGGCTGGAAGGTAGATATCCGAACGACGCGTCTCACAAGCTACACTGTTTCCATAAAGGGTAAGAAACAGTACTCGGGTAGGCTGTGGGGTTTAAACCATGGCTCCGTTGGTATTATTAATTTGGTTTCGGTCTTTTCTGAAGGGTTTTTTCGTGTCTTCATGAAAATCTTCTCTCTTCTCCCCCACCATACCATTCGCAATTCCCGGCAGCCAGCCTCTGAATTAACCGTCTGATACGAGGGCGGGATGGATTCATGCTTTCTTCATTTTATTTGTTTACGTCAAATTCCAGTCTTCTATTTATCCAGTTTTGGTGAGCCCATGTGAAGGCAAAGAAATAAAAAAAAAAATTTTATCAGGATCGAGCATGTACAAAGCTGATCGAATCTCAAACCATCCACATCCTACGCCTGTTGGTGAGTAAATGGTACATGACGGTACTTGGCATTTGACTCCACGGTGTAAAATGTGGATCAACACGAAGACTCGCTCAAATGACAGTTCCCATTGTCATGGTTTTTTATCAAGGTCACGCAAACGAACATTGTTTTACTTCAACACAGCTCCGCGGGTAGACTGCATTTCCTCATATTAATGCATACAGACACTACAAGGAACATCGCATCCAGAATTCTAAAAAAAAAGAAGTAAAAAAAAAAAAAAAAGAAAAACCCCCAAAAAAAATTATAAAAAAATAAAAAGATGCCAAAAGAATAAAAAACCCACCCCAAAAACCCCCCCCGCCCTCCTTTTCCAAAGCTCTCTCTCTCGAAAAAAAAAAAAAACCCCCCTCACGTTTTTTGTAAAGTACTCTCTAGAAAAAGTTGGACACACCCCCCCCAAAATAAAAAAACCCAAGGTCAGAACGCCATTGTTGATTCAACACGGCTCCGAGTTAGACTGCCATTCCCAGATAATAGCGCACAGACCTACAGGAACACCATCCAGACCTGATCCAGATTACAGCAGCTCTGGGATCCAGGAGAGACTTGGCAACCGGATTATCCTATGCTCAAACCTCACTGTTCCAGTTCAGCCTTCACAATTACCCGAGGGTTATGGACACTTTGACTTCATCACCCACCCGCCTCCATTCCGTGAGATCCGATTATTCCACTCAGGTCCCTAAAAATCCATTCTTACCATCATCCAGTTTTCACTCCACTTCTTCAATCCAATCCATTCATGCAATCTTACAGCAATCCATCACTCCAGGAAGGAGGGGCCGACTCTACATCCTTGCACTGAATCAGTGCTCATCCCAGGGTCAGAGGCACCCTAGGTTCGACACGAAAGGCTCTTACGGACGGCCCCATTAAGCATAAGAGCGCTAAATGAAGGGCCCGCCCTAGGCGGTCCCCGATGGTCATCACAGAACTACAAACTTTGACCAGACGAGAGATCAGAACTGCAGGTCAGAGACTCCTACGGAATTCGCGGCAAAGGCATCCCCCCAGGTGTAGGCCCTTTTGTCCCCCGCTCCTGTCGGTCAGTCCATGCGGAGAGAGCGAGGAGGGAGAGGAGAACATGTCCTTCGTTCCCAGACGATTACTGATCAGGGGGCGTCAACGCGGCACACAATCCACCTCCTTCTGTCCCATCACACTCCTTACCCTCCAACTTGCCTACACCTTCTCTCATCTCATGACAGACCTTCTCCTCATCATGCCGATTGCATCCTCAGTCCCTTCTCACAAAGTCCTTCCGTCTCCTACGTCGTCTACGTCCTTCCCCGTCACGTCCCATTTTCCATGAAATCGCGTTCCGTACCTTGTTATAGTCCTTCCGTCCCTCATGAAATCCGTCCGTCCCTCGTCTAGTCCTTCCATCCCCTCCATGAAACCCATCCGTCCCTCGTCTAGTCCTTCCGTCCCTCGTCTAGTCCTTCCGTCCCTCGTCTAGTCCTTCCGTCCCTCGTCTAGTTCTTCCATCCCTCATTAAATCCATCTGTCCCCCGCATCTATCCTTTCCGTCCCTCATGAAATCCATCTGGTCCCTCATCTAGTCCTTCCGTCCCTTCATGAAATCCATCCGTCCCTCATCTAGTCCTTCCGTCAATCATGAAATCCATCCCCTCAGTCGTCTAGTCCTTCCGTCCCGCCGTCTAGTCCTTCCGTCCCTCATGAAATCCATCCGTCCCTCGTCTAGTCCTTCCGTCCCTCATGAAATCCGTCCGTTCCCTCGTCTAGTCCTTCCGTCCCTCATGAAATCCATCTGTCCCTCATCTAGTCCTTCCGTCCCTTGAAATCCATCCGTCCCTCGTCTAGTCCTTCCGTCAATCATGAAACCCATCCGTCCCTCGTCTAGTCCTTCCGTCCCTCGTCTAGTCCTTCCGTCCCTCATGAAATCCATCCGTCCCTTGTCTAGTCCTTCCGTCCCTCATCTAGTCCTTCCGTCCCTCATGAAATGCATTCGTCCTCGTTCAGTTCTTTCATTCCTCATGAAACCCTTCCGTCCCTCGTGATGTCCTTCCATCGCTCGTCCAGTCCTTCCATCCCTCATGAAGTCTGTCCTTCACTTATTAAAACCCCTCCCTTCCGTCCTCTCCATAATCCTCACACTCCCTTGCCTACACCTTCCACCCCTTGCCCACTCCTTCGTTCCTTTGCCTACTCCTCTGCTACCTCACCTGCGTCTTCCTTCCTTCGCTTACTAAAAGCCCTCTCTTCTTTCATTCTTCTCTTTCCTCACAACTCCACCCCGTCCTTCCTAACTCGCTCTTTATACTTACCACTTACTCCTTAAAAAATCCACTGACAAGTCTCTGGCAGACAGCAGAAAAGGCTACAAAAAGGAAACCCATTTCCTTAAAAAGGTTTCTACCGACTCGCTGCATGTCAGATTAGACATATTAGATAAACCCCATTTTGATTTGAGGAAGCCTATAATCTCTATACAGGAACATTTATAGACTCACTGTGCTCTTTGAAGACGAGGCCGACGCAGGTGAGGATCTTGAGCAGCTCAGCCAGCACCACGGCGGAGGAGGCGAGGTAGCGCGGCCCCTCGGCCTGCAGGGTGCGCGAGTAACGCATGGTCAGCACCAGAGAGGTGGTCTGGAACACCAGGACCCCCAGAGAGAAGTACTTCAGCCGAGCAGACGTCATGTCGAACCGATCAGCAGAGGCCGAGTCGAGCTGGTGGGTGAAGAAGACCGACAGTGTGAGCGGTGATGCCAGCGTCCGTCCTTCCTAAACGTCTATGTCCCATTGTAGCGCCAGTGATACGGTATTTGTGAAAAAGTTTGTGAACCTTCATAAGTATTTAGTTGCTTGTAAATGGCGGTCTGATTTTTTATTCATGTCATGTTGCCACATTCTGCCAAAGCTAAAAACCGATGAATCATTCATAAAACCTTCAGTGGCAACAGCATTTCCTGTAGCTGCTGATCTGCCTTGCATAACCAAAAGGAGGACAGAGTTCTTGCATAAGCATCCCTCTATGGGTTAAAGTCTGGCCTGTTTCGGTTTGTTTACATGAGCAGACTCTCTTCGAGGCTCGAGTTTATAAGCCGTGGCTATATGAAGGAAAGCAGATCAGTCCAAAGGACCTTTTATACAAACACAAATATCTACGTCACTGGAATATTTGGTCTGCGTTCTCTGTGAAAGGTCACATGAAACTATCCTGTTGTATGTACAGGTGTCGGGCCAATTTGCAAGTCAATACGAGACCAAATGTCATATTTATAAAGCTATGATTAGCCTTGTCAACGGGAGCACTCATTATCCGTTTTATCAGTTCCACTCACAATATAGGAGCCCTTTGTAGTCCATCTGTTTCTCTCCACACTTTGGATCAGACACAGCAGTGCTGCTGGGGGTTTTAAACACTGAAAATAGTCCACAAAACCAAAAACTGATGAGTGACTCATCAGTAATGTGATATTTAGGGACCCTACTTAGCTAGACTAAGTAGCTCACAAAACACAACCGAAACCTATATCGCTTCCTTCGAGAGTGACTGCGTCCATAATGGGGTTATCTCCGATCTCACTTTGCTTGGTAATCCATTCCTGAGTTCTGTTCTTTAATCTGACGGGGCCTTTCCTGTTAACAGACGGTTTCCAGGCTGTGGTTTATGCGAGCTGTACCCAGCGAGCTGTACCCAGCATGCTGTTCGGCAGCACTCAGCAGCGCCTGCAGTGGCGAAAAATGTTCTAGACTTTGAAGCGTTAGAGCTGCTGTTCCAGCTCTGCACCGGTACGGAGGTCCTGTAGCCCAGCCCTAACTCCAGTCTGTCATCATAACTACAAAGTGCTTCTGGTTAAATGGACAGTGAGCACAGAAACAAGGAGGTGTACCTAATAAAGTGGCCGGCGAGTACAAGTTCTTTCAGTGCCCTAAAGCACCAGCTCTATAATAAAAGCCTGTACTGCGCAACAAGGACATGGCGATGACACAACCGGATGCACCACCTCCCACTGGCAACCGTCCACCTCCAAAGGAAACGGTCTGGTGCTTGGAGAGAAGGAACAATGGCAAACAGCTACGTTACACATTAGACATGACACGCCTGCAGCTGTTTACCTTAGCCATTAACCGTCAACTGTGCCCTTTAACGACTGGTTCTAATTAAGACTAACATCAAGCAGGTACATCCTGTTACAAGCACAGACGTCTACCAGCCTCTTTTGACAGAAACCGACCCCCGCTGGACCCCAGCAGTGTCAAAGCACCTGATATACCCACAGGCTTTACATTTATGGACAGTGTAGAGCCAAACTGAAGTGGAAATTCTGTGACCATAGAACACAGCTTTTACTAAATAATAGCCCTTATGAACATTAACCCTGGATTTACCAGAATACTAGGAATGGCTACTTTGGTGTCCGTACCATGGTTTTAGCAAAGCACTGTAGTTAAATCATGGCAGATTCATAGTATGTACAGTGGGGCGAAAAAGTATTTAGTCAGCCACTGATTGTGCAAGTTCTCCTACTTAGAAAGATGAGAGAGGTCTGTGATTTTCATCATAGGTACACTTCAGCTATGAGAGACACAATGAGAGAAAAAATCCAGGAAATCACATTGTAGGATTTTTAAAGAATATAATCGTAAATCATGGTGGAAAATAAGTATTTGGTCACCCACAAACAAGCAACATTTCTGGCTCTCACAGACCTGTAACTTCTCCTTTAAGAAGCTCTTATGTCCTCCACCCATTACTCGTTTGATAAAATAAGTCTGAGATGATAAAGATGTCAAAGACTTTGCTTTAAAAAACACTTTATGTTTTATCAAATGTCCTTTATAAGGGACAAGGGGACATGGTATAGTCATTTTCTTTGTGTATTTTGTGTCTCCCTTCTGCATCAGAACAAATAGTAAGTCCTAATGTCCACTACAGAGGACATTAAAAAGTAAGTAAGTACAAATCAGTAAAAAAAACTGCTTTGAAAATGAGCTAAAGCTGTTTACCTGTAAAACATGTAAATCATTAATAGATATTATTCAATAATTTGCTTCTCTTGCGTCCGTAAAACGTGTTGCTAAGATTGCAGCCATTTTGAAAAAGCAGATCTCCGGTTCCAAATGACACCCCCATAAATGATATATCAGTGTAAAGGCCCGTATGTCCTCTAGATAACGCATCGGCTTTTAGCTCTGTAGATTACACGGTTATTGAAATCTTCTTTCTGAACTCACGTCCTCTGTTACAGAAATGAGTGATCAGTTCTTACTAGTGATGGGAATTCCGGCTCTTTTGGCTCGGCTCACTAGAAAGAGCCGGCTCTTTCGGCTCCCAAGTGGCTCTTTAGATTTTTTGTAGCTTAATTTATTACCAAAGTATGTGTAAAATGAATTACTAATGTAAAAACACATAATATCCAATGTTTGTTATTATTAATACGCTTTTTTATTTTTATACTCACAATGGAACACAGTAAAATCAATTATAAACTACAAAAAACGAAGACCGATCTTAATTACAGGTCCAATCAGGTCTCTGGTCTCTGATTGTGTATTATTTGTAAATTTGCATTGTAGTTTAGCATCTAACCAGAAGTGCAATAAGCAGCAATGTGTCGGAATGAACAACAAATTAAAAATATATATATAAATCGGCTCACAATCAGGAACCGACTCCCGTCGTTCATTGCAAGAGCCGGCTTTCATGGTTATGACAGGCCTACTTGCAGAGATCACTTAAGGCTTATAGGCAAACAAATGTGATTTATTTATGCAACTTTATAAATGTATTGCTCAACAAATTAATGGTGTTTATCATAGTGTGTATCGTCATTACACTATTATAAAGCATACAGGCCTGCTAAAACTTGAGGCTGTAAAAACAGACCATTAAGTCATTAATCACAATTATTTGTATGACCATTAACCATCAGCTAAAATTTCAGGGTCGTGTCAAGTGTGTAAAGCGCTAAACTTAAAGGTTTACTCTGTATCGTGACGTCATTTAGTAAAGGCAGTTTACTATTGTGTAACTACAAAATTAAGCAAAGGTACAACATGACGTAAAGTTTAGTAAAGATACGAAGTGTATAATGCAGGTTCGTCTTTAGGCGAAGGTGTAAAGTTACGTAAAGGTCCCCAGCTGTGTAAAGGGTGCAAAAGTTTGCTTAGCTACACTACATGACCAAAAGTTTGTGGACACCCCAAAACGATCACAGACAAGTCCGTTAGCACAAACGGTGTCCTGCTGTGACTGGTACTCGATCTTCAGAGAAGCTTTCCACCCGTTTTTTGGACATGGCAGTGAGGTCGGGCTTTGATGTTGAACAGTAAAGCTCTGGCTCACCGTTTGCGATCTAAATCCTATAAAAGGATGGAGTCAAAGTTTGTAACCGATTTCTTTATGGATAGTTTTAGGACGGTAGAGCAGTAGGTGGTTGAGGTGACTGACGGGTTTTAACCCGGTCTCGCGTTCGCGTTATTGATAATTTAGTGGGACTCCATACCTGTGTGATTCATATGAACCTGTTAGCAGGGAATCCAGTTAGAGATCAGCAGAAGGGATCTCTGTAGAGGTTTGGCCATACAGGTGTGGAGCAGGTCCAAAACCTTCAGGTATAACCTACACTTAATTCACTGAGAGCGGGCCAGCAATACATAAAGTGCGGACTTAAAGAAAATAATAAAGAATAAAACAGTAATACTGATTAAATCGATCTTTAAGCCATTACAAAGTATAAAGTCAATAAACTCACCAGATCAGATCAGATCAGGACTGCTGGAGGATCCGGATGATTAAGGACCAGAAACGAAACAAATCCCGGATTTGATCCTACAGCTGGATTAATGTAACTGCACTGAATGAATGAATGAATGAATGTGTAAATTGCAGAATAGCTGTGTTTAAGCTGCAGAGCTGCTCCTGAAGATCCTGGAGCTGATCTCAGATCGTATCCGTATTAAATCCATGGTGCTCATGAAGCGGTTCCTCTCTGCTGCGGGATGATGATGATGAAGGCGCTTGGATTTCAGACCGCAACCTGAATGCCATCAGTTAAACTGAATTTCTTTGAACACTCCAATCTTCACCCTCCTCTCTGTCTGTCCGGGACTTCCTGGTGTTTTCATCCTTTCTGGTTATTTTAACTCCTTACCGACACCTACTGACGCGGAGGGACAGGGACTGGGCGCGTCCTCAATCACGTATGTAGGGCACTTGATAGGATGTAGGGTCTAAGACAGTAAAGGAAAACTGGTTTTTATTACTAAATGTCCTTAA